>VMDO01000183.1:64333-350579 GCA_007922755.1 Pedetes capensis | reverse complement strand
ACAGCATCTGGTGTTCCCAGGTGGTCTCCCATCCAGGTACTAACCAGGCCCTGCTTAGCTTCCGAGATCTGATGGGATTGGATGCCACAGGGCTATGGCTGCAGGCAAGAGACAGTACATACTTTATATTTAAGCATGGGAATTTGGAGAGAAAGCGAGAATCCTAAGAAAAAACAGAAGTATGCATTCCAAGATACGGATGTGGGCTTCTCAATAGACAGAATCACATTTGAGCATCTTAATAATAGCTCTCTATATATTTGTTTGTGGCTTTTGAAGCTACCTTGCTGCAAGGACGTAATTTACCACCAAGTTTAAAGTTTAAGCAAAGTGTTAACAACAAAAAAAGTGAGCTGGTATACTTATCCTTTATCTCAAAGAACTTCCTCTTTTGTAAATGAAGATTTTAGGTTTAGGGAAGAGAGAGCAGTGCTAGCAAGACAGAAACTTTGGATAGACTTTTATCTGAGGAATTTCTCTTTAGTAGAATGAGACCATAAGGTATGCTGTTTAGGTGTACAGATAAGAAAGGGGTGCCCTTAGCATGCATACGTCAAAAGGGCTGAAGGAATTCCTACAAGGAGGCTGTCTGGGTGTGTATTGATTGCAAACATGGTCCTTAACCTTGCTTGGAACATTCTCTGAGAAGCACAAGGCTACAGATGAGAAAGTAAAGTCACAGACGTTTTAACCTTCAGCGTGGCTGTTTGAACATTCTCATTTGAAATCTCTCCCAAAGTAATCACTCTGTGCAGGCAGACAGTCCCCTTGTTGTTGTTAGGTGCCATCGAGTCGGTATCTGACTCATAGTGACCCTCATAGGGTTTTCAACAGCTGACTGTTTCGGGATTGCCTTGGGAGTGGATTGCCATCGAGTCGGTATCTGACTCATAGTGACCCTCATAGGGTTTTCAACAGCTGACTGTTTCGGGATTGCCTTGGGAGTGGATTGCCTTGGGAGTGGATTGCCAGGGCCTTCTCCCATTTTTGCAGGGCTGGGAATTGAACTCAGGACCTCAGAGACTGCAGTGCAGCGCTCTACCAACTGAGCTAAATCCCAGCCCTGGCAGTCCCCTTAGCGGTTTTCTTTTTAATTGTGTCCAGACCTTCGACTCTAAGCCAATGAGACTTAAACCAGATCCTGGAGTGAGGGCACTTTTTCTTCCCTTGTCCCCTTAATTTTCCCTGTCTTTCTATCCTGTGTCAGAGCTACACCTAGCCCCTGTATTCTTCATAAATTGCCAGATCACCTGGTCAGGGCTGACCGAGCTGCCTGGAACTCTCAGCTGGGCTTGGGCAGGGCCATCATGGCCTGGTGACATAGGGTGTCTGCCTTCCAGGTTTGAGGGGACTTGGTAGACATGGGGACAGACACAGGAGGGGGCTCCTGGGCTGGGAAGACGTGGGCTGATGTCCCAGCAGGGAGCGGAGAGGAGGGGCCCTGGGCCTGAAGATGGACAGAGGCTGCTGGTGTTCTGTGCTGGGAGCTCTGAGGGTTTTCTGCCCCTGGAAACAGGTGCCTGAGGAAGGAACAGACCCACCTAGCAACAGCCAGCTGAAGTCGGTGCCATGTGGAGGCCGAGGGCCTCGTCAGGGTTGGGCCCCTGAGCATGGGGAGAAAGAGCAGCTCAAAGGAAAAACGCGCCAGATGTGGCAGCTCTCAGCTGTGGGGGCGGAGGCGCAGGCTGAGTGGAGCATGACTCAGGAGGTGAGTTCAGGAAAACCTGACAGCGCTCGGGAGAAGTTGTTCCGGGTCACACCTGGGCCCTCTGGTGAAGCTGTTCTGGATTTGTTGTTCCAGGTCACACCCACTCCTTCTGGAGTTGTTCCAGGGCATACCCAGGCCCTCAAGTCTGACAGGTCCCTCTTTCTCTCTCTCTCTCTCACTTTTTCTTTTTGTGGTACTTGGGGGTTGAACCCAGGGCCCCACACATACTCTGCAAGTGCTCCACCACTGGGCTGCACTCCCAGCCCATGTTTTATTTTTTATCTTTTTTTTTTTTTTTTTTTTTTTTGGTGGTACTGGGGGTTGATCCCGGGGCCTCACGCCTGCATGCTTTGCAAGTGCTGTACCACTGAGCTGCAGCCCCAGCCCTTTTATTTTTTTTTCCTTACTTCCTGAGACAGGGTCTCACTAAGTTACATAGACTCCCTCTAGTCTCAAACTTGCGATCCTCCTGTCTCCGCCTCCCAAGCCACTGGGATTACAGACGTGCGCCACCACGCCCAGCTTTTATTTTTTATCTTGAGACAGGGTCTCACTGAGTCACACAGGCTGCCTCCGACCTCAAACCTGTGATCCTCCTGCTTCCACCTCCAGAGTTGTTGGATTACAGGTGTGAGCCACTGCGCCCCGCTCTGGCAGGTCATCCCATTGGCTATTCACTCGTTCCTGTCTTGTCCCTCCCCTACCCGATGTCAGCTCCTGAGGGTGCTCCCTGAGGCTTTTCCAGGTCCCTTTGCCTTGCTCAGGGTGGGGGCCCACCTCTACACTGTCTGACTCAGGGCAGGTGTGAGCAGACATAGACTAGGCTTCCACGAGAGAGGAGGCTGGGGGTGATGGCGACAGGGAGGGAGGGTCCCGCCATCTCCCTGTCACAGCCACACCGGAGCCAGACACCCCCAAGGCTGGATTTCACTCATAGGCCCAGCCTCTTGCCCCCTTCCCTGATCTTTTTCCCTCCTAGCTCCCAGGCTTGTCAGCTCCAGGGAGATGGCTGGGACGGTTGCCTCGCCCACCCAAGCCTCCCTATTTCTCTTCCTTCCGGGCCTCCTGCTCACAAGCCCATGATCCCGTTTACTGGCAACCCATCTATGGGGATGTTCCACAGCCTTTTCTACCCAATACCAGTGATACCAAACAGGTCACCTGCTACTAGCAGCCTGAGTCTCGTGTTCCCATTGCTGACCACAGCCCTACCTACTCAGGGACCTGTGGGCTTCTTCCCTGCCCTGTTAGCCTGCTCTCCATGGGCTCTCCCAGTTCTGCCCCTTCTCCATGCACCACCTCTGTGGGGCTCATTGGTCCCAAATTTTTTTCTTTCCTTTTTTTTTTTCTGTTTCCTTTTCTTTTTTTCTTTTTTTTTCTTTTTTTTTTCTTTGTTTTTTTTCTTGCAGTGCTAGGGCCATTGAACTCAGGGCTTTGTGCACACTTTGTCAGTGTTCCACCATGAAGCTGCATCCCTAGCCCCTTTTTATTTTTTATCTTGAGTCAGGAGCTTGCTAAATTGCAAGTCCTGGCCTCAAACTTGCGATCCTCCTGCCTCTGCCTCCTGAGTTGCTGGGATTACAGGTGTGAGTCACTGCCCCTGGCTGGTCACAGAGGTCTTGTGGGGGAGCTGATGGTTGTGTGGATGGAGAGAAGGGCAGGGGAAGGGGTGGGGGTCGAAGGTGGAGGGAAGTGGATGGATCCAAGAGGCGTTTAGGAGGCAGTCGCGGCAGGACTCAGCATCAGCTGGGGGTGGGGGTGGGGGGGTGGAGGGGGTGCTGGGGTTTCTAGAAGGCGGTGGACGAGTCACCTGACTATGAAGTTTTAGAAAGACAGCAGGCAGCTGGGATTGCTCACGGGCTCAGCTACCAGGTGTGGAGCTGAGATTCCTACGGGGCTGGGGCTCTTCCGTGGTTACCTGCACACAGGTACTGTTAGAGGAAGAGCCTGCTGGACGAGATCTTCTGGGGGCCCGAGACTCACCTCCAGGAGCTCCGGGGGTGGTGGCGCCAGGCTAGGGCGAGGCACATGAGTCTAGAGAGGAGACAGCTCGCGGGGTGGGAGGAAAGCCACGGGGTGTTAGTGGTGGAAACCAAGTCAGAGATCTCTGGGAGAGGAGTGATGTTAACCACATGGAACATTACCCTGAGATCAAGGGGGATGGGCCAAAAATGTCCCGGGGCTTAGTGAGTGCTGTGGGGGAAGAGTTGGAAGGACGCGATAATGTGGAAGGAGGGAGGGGAGTGAAGTGGGAGCTTGGCAGGAATCCGTGGTGGCCAGTGAGTGATCTTGGGACAGGTTCACTGGTGGAGAGGGGCAGTGATGGCCCTAGAATCAGAGGACAGAGAATTTCAGATCCAGGGCTCCTCTAGGAGAAACTTTAAGCCTGGACAATGGGCCGGGCGAGGTGGCGCACACCTATAATCCCAGTGGCTTTGGAGGCAGAGGCAGGAGGATCACAAGTTCGAGACCAGAGGCAGTCTGCGTAACATAGCAAGACCCTATCTCAAAAACTCAAAAAGTAAAAAAAAAAAAAAAATGGGCTGAGGGTGCAGGTCAGTGGTCCAGCACTTGCAGAGCATGCAAGTGCGAGGCCCTGGGTTCAACCCCCAGTACCACACACACACAAAAAAAAATTAGAAAAGGGCTGGGGATGTAGCTTAGTGGTAAAGCGCTTCCCTAGCTCAAGGACCTGGGTATAATTCCAACTACTGCAAACAAACAAACCAACCAAAAAAGCCAACAAACAAAAAAACCCACTGCTCCTAGAAGAACAGGTTTCCTTAGAGATGTGAAAGTAGATAGAATGTTCCGTTTGTTTACATTGTAAAGCACTTCCAGATTATTCCGGAAGGCCAGGCCAAGTCTAGAGGAGAGTCAACAGTGGGAATAGGCAGAGACAAACAAGACTGGAGGGTAGCTGGCATGGTAGTACAGGCCCACCACCCCAGCAGTCAGGAGGCCAAGGCACGGGGACCCTGAGTTCAAGACCAATCTAGGCTGTATAGCAAGACCTTGTCAGATGGAAAAAAGTAAAAAGACTCTAGGACTGAGGGGAAGGGGACACAGCAGGCAGGGGTGCTCCGTGTACTGGGACTGCTTCCTTAGTGGTGGTGACCTGGGGATGTGTAAGCAACCCTCCGCCCCCACAGTTCTTAGAATTGTGTCCAAGACACTTCAGATCCCAGTTTAGAAACTGGCTTTTGGGAGCTGCGCATGGTGGCGCACCCCTGTAATCCCAGCATTTGCGAGACTGAGGTAGGAGGGTAGAGTTTGAGGCCAGCCAGGGCTACATAGTGAAATCACGTCTCAAAAAAATGGCTTTGGCCCGGCGCAGTGGTGCATGCCTGTAATCCCAGCATCTTGGGAGGCAGAGACGGGAGGATCGTAAGTTCAAGACCAGAGGCAGTCTGCGTAATTTAGCGAGACCCTGTCTCAAAAAAAAAAAAAAAAAAGTGAAAAAAAAAGGCTTTGGGGACATGTTAATTGTCAGTGGCAGTGGGGAGACACAGCCTGAGGAAACTGAGGAATTTTCCCGCTCAAGGACCTCTGCTCAGGTGGGGCCAGGCTTGGGTCCATTGCCAAAAGAATTTCAGGAAGAGTAAGAGTGAAGCAAAGTTGTTGTTGTTAGGTGCCGTCGAATCGGTATCCGACTCATAGAGACCCTCATAGGGTTTTCAATGGCTGACTGTTTCGGGATTGCCTTGGGAGTGGATTGCCAGGCCCTTCTCCCATTTTTGGGGTGCTGGGAATTAAACTCGGGTCCTCAGAGACTGCAGCGCAGAGCTCTACCCACTGAGCTAAATCCCAGCCCAAAGCAAAGTTAGTGAGTTTATTAATTAGGGAGAAGAGGCAGCACACGTTTTAGGTTTCAGCATGGGCATTCAGGCAGCAAAAGAGACGCTAATGGTAACGTTTATAGTAATGTCTTGGACGTTCCAGTCTTGTCTCTGTCTCTCCCCATTGTTGACTCTCTAGACCCGGCCTGGCCTTCCAGAATAATCTGGAAGCACTTTACAACGCGAACTTGGACGCAGCCCTCTCAAAGAGGAGAAAAGCATGCGAGTAGCTTAATAATAGTTATATTTATGATTTTGTGGCTTGAAGTTATATTGCTCAAAGATGGAGTTTACACCCAAGTTCAAGTTTAAGCAAAACTATGAGCTGGTTTACCTATGCTTTCTATCCTAAGGAACGTCCTCTCACAAGGTCCCTGTTTAGGCTTAGGGATGAGAGGGAAGTGCCAGTACCACAAAAACACAAGCCAAAACAGGTCAAGGGAAGAAGCTCCACCATTGAGAGGGTTTAAAAGTCAACTAGAAATATGTACTAGTCAAGTAGAAATATGACAAGTCAAGTAGAAATAGGAAACTAGTACTTGGTGTACTATCTATCTAAGGAACTTCTCTTTAGTAAAATTAGAATAAAAGGTGGCCCAGGAGGCGCATAGTAGAGGTTTATACATAAGAAAAGAATGCTATTAAGATACAAACAGGAGCCGGGTGTGGTGCATCTCATTTCTCAGGAGCATGAGATAGGAGGATCCATGCAAGTTTGAGGCCAGTTTGGTCTACATAGCAAGTTCCAGGCCAGCCTGGGTTACACAGGGAAACCCTGTCTCACGAGAGAGGAAAGAAAAAAAAAAAAAAAGGAAAGAAAGAAGTAAACATGGTCCATATGCTTGTTTGTGAGGGTGACTCTCAGAGAATTACAGGATTACAGATCAGAAAGTAAGGTTAAACTTGACTTGAAGGTCACATACATTTTCACCCTGAGCCTGGTTTACAGCTATTTTAACATTTTGAAATCTCTCTTAAACCCTTGTGTGATGGCACACGCCTGTAGCTTGTAATGGCAGCGATTCAGGACACAGAGGCTGGAGAATTGTGAGTTCAACGCCAGAGGCAGCCTGTGTAATTTAGACCCTGACTCAAAATAAAAAATAAAAAATGGGCTGGGGGTACAGCCTAGTAGTAGAACACTTGTAAAGAATGTGCCAGGCTCTAGGTTCAACCCCCAAATACAGCAAAACAAAAGAAAAAGAAAGAAAAGAAAAACAAAATCTCTCAAAATAAGGTGTTTATGTAGGCAGTCTTTATAGGTGTTTTCTTAGTAGTTGTTTCTTAATTCTTGATTCTCAGCTGGTGACTTAAACTAGATCCTAGGTGAGGATGAGGGCTTCTATTTCCTTGCCATGTCCCTTAATTTTCCTTTCTTTCTACCCTGCCTTATTATTCATCTCCATACTAGATACTTCATGTGGTACCCCAGCCTGCAGTCGTAACACTGTGGCGTCCAATCCTGTCAGATCTCGGAAGCTAAGTAGGGTGGGGCCTGGTTAGTACTTGGATGGGAAACCACCTGGGAACACCAGGTGCTGTAGGCTTGGGAGAGGGACCCGGCAACCCACTCCCCAAAATCAATCCGCCATTGAAATCCCTATGAATAGCAGAGAAGCACTGACAATAGTGTTTCGTCTGCTGTACCTAGGGTCGCTATGAGTTGGACACCGACTCGATTGCACCTAAGAACAACACGGTACCCCTAAACACTGTATTAAGTAAAAAAGATGGGCTTTCCAAAACCATGGTAAATAACAGAGCGAGCAAAAATTTGTTCAACAAATCCCTGAATCCATGCCTGAGAGACCTGGGAAGTGTGAAGGATGTGGTTTTAGGGCAAACCAAGATGCAGGAAGAAACCCCCTAGGGACTGGGATTGCGACTAGCTTGGGAAAACTACTTATCCGTGCATTACAGCTCTGCGTGGGGACAGGCACAAGGCCAGGCTCACGGACCACCTGCCCCAGGCAAGAGGCTCGAGAGCTGGGCGGTGGCCTGGGCAGGGCGGCTGCGCATCCGACCTTGCAGCTCCCGTGTCCTGTTCCTCAGAACCCGCTTCTCTGGTCCCCACGAGACCCTGATGCTCCCCTTATTCAAGGAGAACCCCTCCTCGGGAGGTCGCGCCCCGCTGGGGCTGCGGGAACAGGTGGTCTTTGCTTTCTGGCCACTTTCCCCATGCCCTGGTCACCCCTGCCCCTGTCGAGGGCCTGCGTCTGCAAGGGGGCGCCGCGATCCCCAACACAGGGACCCAAACAACTGCGGCACCAAACGCCCCACACCCACAAATGGCCCCGCAAGGTCGGACAAAGGAGGCCCGGTATCCTAAGGGGACCCCGAGCCCCAGGCCTCTACCCGGGGCCGCCGCGCTAAGGGGTCTGAGGGCTCGAACTTCACTTTCAGACACCACAGGGCACCAGCACAAACGAGGCCGAGGCGGCCCCGCGCCCCGCCTTCCGCTCGCACAGCCCGGTGCAGGCGCAATCGCGGTGGGGCGCGGGCAGCGCGCTCGGGCGGCCCCGACAGGCGCCGAGGTTTCCCGAACGGCGCCGAGGTTTCCCGAACGTTCCGGGCCGCGCGTGCGCGCCGCGCCGGGGGAGGGGCGTCCGCTCAGTGCCTGTGCGGGCCCGGCGGGGGCGGGGCGGGCCAAGGCGCAGGCGCAGGCGCGCGGCCGCGGCGGCGGTTGGGGAGGGTTCTTCCGGAAGGTTCGGGAGGCTTCTGGAAAAGGCGCCGCGCGCTGGGCGGGCCCGCGTCTATATAAGGGAAGCGCGGGGGCGGCGCGCCAGTTGCTTCTTCGTCCCGGTGCTGCAGAGGTGCGGAGCCGTCGCGGTCGCTCAGCCAAGGTGAGGGGCGCAGGGGGGCTCGGGCGCGGCCGGGACGCAGGGCGGAGGGGGCGGCGGGGCCCAGACGCGGGCCGGCCGGGGGTGGCGGGGGCGATGGGCCTGGTGGGCCCGGGCCCGTTCCTGAGCGGCCGCGGCCGAGGCTCCGGGGGCGGCGGGCGCTGCGCAGCACCCCGGGCGGCCTCCCCTCGGCGGGCCGCGGCGCGGAGCCTGCGCGCCGTGCAGGGCCCGCCATGAGGGCGGGCGGGGCGCGGGGCCCTGGGCCCTCGGCCCTGGGCCCTGGCGCGGCGGCCCCGTCGGCCGCCATGGCGGCGTGGCGCGGGGGAAGGAAAGGCGGGCGGGAGGCAGCGCGGCCGTTGCGGGCGGCGCGCGCGGGGCGCCGCGGTGGAATGAGGTCATCCTTTGTTCGCCCTCCTCCCGCGCCGGTCCCCCGCCACTCGCCGCCCAGAGGCGCGGGAGGCGGCGGGGCCCCCGGGGCCCTGGCGCCCCCGGGGGCCCCCGCGCGAGCTGAGCGCCGCCACCGCCGCCGCCCCTGCAGATGCCGGAGGAGACGCAGACCCAGGACCACCCGATGGAGGAGGAGGAGGTGGAGACGTTCGCCTTCCAGGCGGAGATCGCGCAGCTGATGTCTCTGATCATCAACACCTTCTACTCTAACAAAGAGATCTTCCTGCGGGAGCTCATCTCCAACTCCTCGGACGTGAGTCGCGGCTCCCGCGGGGGTCGGGGTCTGGGTCTCGCCTGGGCGCGCGGCGCCTGACGCTTGGCGTTTTCTCTCGCTCGTAGGCCCTGGACAAGATCCGGTACGAAAGCCTGACGGATCCCAGCAAACTGGACTCGGGGAAGGAGCTGCACATCAATCTCATCCCCAACAAGCAGGATCGAACCCTCACCATCGTGGACACCGGAATCGGAATGACCAAGGCCGACCTGATCAATAACCTGGGCACCATCGCCAAGTCGGGAACCAAGGCCTTCATGGAGGCTCTGCAGGCTGGTGCAGATATCTCCATGATTGGCCAGTTCGGTGTTGGGTTTTATTCTGCCTACTTGGTTGCCGAGAAAGTGACCGTGATCACCAAGCATAACGACGACGAGCAGTATGCCTGGGAGTCCTCAGCGGGAGGATCGTTCACCGTGCGGACCGACACAGGTGGGCACGTGGTAGGGTGATTGGTCTGATCGCTTGTCACGTGGTAGTGTGAGCGGGTCGGGCCCACACTGGACTTGGTAAGATGGCTGTGGGAGCCTTTGCATCTGTAATGGTAACCATCATTTTAGAATTTTCTTTTTGGTGGGGCTGGGGGATTCAATGAACTCTGGGTCTTGAACACATGCTAGGCAAGATCTCTCCCACTGAGCTGCAGTCCTTGACTAAAGTTTTTGGGTCTGACGTCCAAGATTCTGCTGCCTGAGCCTCCCAAGTGCTGGAATGATAGGCACAGTCCACAATAGACATGATTGTAATTTTTTCAAACTTAGTCATTGAGATTTAACTTTAATTTACTCCTGCTTTTCTCTTTCAGGGGAACCTATGGGTCGTGGAACAAAAGTTATTCTGCATCTGAAAGAAGATCAAACTGAGTACTTGGAGGAAAGGAGAATAAAGGAGATTGTGAAGAAACATTCTCAGTTTATTGGCTATCCCATTACACTCTTTGTAAGTTTTCATGTAACCCGGGGTTGATAACGTTGTATGTAAATAACTACCATGAATGTGGTTTTTTTTTTTTTTTTTTGGGTACTGGGGAGTTGAGCCCAGGGCCTCACACATCCTTTTTGAAAGCACTCAACCACTGAGCCCATAATTCTAGCCCATTTTTTACTTTATTTTGAGACGGTCTGAGTTAGACTGGCTGCCTTTGGCCTCGAACTTGAGATCCACTGCCAAGTCGCTGGGATTAAAGGCTTGTGCCACTGTACTGGGCTGAAATGAATTCTTAATCCTTAGATCTATTCATAAGGGCCCCAGCATGCAGTGTTCACTGGACTAGTGTGAAGTCTTGGAACTCAAGTCATAGATAGAGGTCTCACTACTTTGTAAAGGTGTACCTAGGGCTGGTAAGAAGACCCAGACAGTGGTGAGAAATTTGCTTTGGTGTAAGGAAGTCATCCTTTTAATTTGTCCTGTAGTTCTACAATGCAGAAATGAGGTGATTTTCTCTCTTGAAGGTGGAGAAGGAACGGGATAAAGAAGTCAGTGATGATGAGACTGAGGAAAAGGAAGACAAAGAAGAAGAGAAGGAAAAAGAAGAAAAGGAGTCTGATGACAAACCTGAAATAGAAGATGTTGGTTCTGATGAAGAAGAGGAAGAAAAGAAGGATGGTGACAAGAAAAAGAAAAAGAAGATTAAGGAAAAGTACATCGATCAGGAAGAACTCAACAAAACAAAGCCTATTTGGACCAGAAATCCTGATGATATTACTAATGAAGAGTATGGAGAGTTCTACAAGAGTTTGACCAATGATTGGGAAGATCACCTGGCAGTGAAGGTAAGTGACTACTGAAGGCTTTAAGTGATGTAAGTGCCAGTGTGTAGCAAGAAGTTGAGTGAATGCTCACGTTGTCATTTGGCACTTGTGTTTTACAGCATTTTTCTGTTGAGGGCCAGTTGGAATTCAGAGCCCTTCTTTTTGTCCCAAGACGAGCTCCTTTTGACCTGTTTGAAAACAGGAAGAAAAAGAACAACATTAAGTTGTACGTACGCAGAGTTTTCATCATGGATAATTGTGAGGAGCTAATTCCTGAGTATCTGAGTGAGTATAAAAAAAGGAATAAATCACTTGCTGGTTAAATGTGTTGATTCCATTGCTTTTAAGCTCTTTCCATCTCTTTGCTTTGGGGCTTTTGTTACAGTGTCCTTGGAATAACTGAGTACCTCTTTTGGTCTTTTTTCAGATTTCATTAGAGGAGTGGTAGACTCTGAGGATCTCCCTCTAAATATTTCCCGTGAAATGTTGCAACAAAGCAAAATTTTGAAAGTTATCAGAAAGAATTTGGTCAAAAAATGCTTAGAATTATTCACTGAATTGGCAGAAGATAAAGAGAACTACAAAAAGTTTTATGAGCAGTTTTCTAAAAATATAAAGGTTGGTGTAAACATTGTCTCTTAATTGGGTTTTAAAGTGGTGGCATTTGAATTTTTCTTAAATACAGAAAACTTTCTAAAACTTAGTGGTTTGTTTCAGCTTGGAATACACGAAGACTCTCAAAATCGCAAGAAGCTTTCAGAGCTGTTACGTTACTATACATCTGCTTCTGGAGATGAGATGGTTTCTCTCAAGGATTATTGTACCAGAATGAAGGAAAACCAGAAACATATCTATTACATCACAGGTAATGGACAGGCAATGTTAAAATCATACTGTTTTTTTTTTTTTTTTTTTTGGTAGACTTTGGTGGGAGTATTTTCTATTTATTTGGTTTTACATGATTGGTGTTCATTTAGGCAGCAAGGTAAATTCCCGCTGTCCTCTTTTAAAAAATTGAGACAGTCTTGCTAAATTGTACAGGCCGCATCGGTCCTCAAACCTGTGCTCTTCCTGCCTCAGGCTCCAAAGTTGCTTGGGTTCCAGGCATTTGTCAGCATCCCGCTAGGCAAGATTTAACATAAACTGAACTAAGTCATGTCTGGTTAGGTCATGGTTGTTTAACTTTGTGCTATCTCAGGTGAGACCAAGGACCAAGTTGCTAACTCCGCCTTTGTGGAACGTCTTCGAAAGCATGGCTTAGAAGTGATCTATATGATTGAGCCCATTGATGAGTACTGTGTTCAGCAGCTGAAGGAATTTGAGGGGAAGACTTTAGTGTCAGTCACCAAAGAGGGCTTAGAACTTCCAGAAGATGAGGAAGAGAAAAAGAAACAGGAAGAGAAAAAGACAAAGTTTGAAAACCTCTGCAAAATCATGAAAGATATTTTGGAGAAAAAAGTCGAAAAGGTATGTGATTGTTTGTGCCTACATTTATTTCCTTACTGGTAAGAGAACATTTCAGCTTGTGCATTTAGTGATGGTTGTGACTTGTGATGCCTACACTTGTGAGAGCATGAGGAGAGATGAAAATTTGTAAGCCTAAGTCATCATTTAAGGCTTCTCTTTGTAGGTGGTGGTGTCAAACCGATTGGTGACATCCCCATGCTGTATTGTCACAAGCACATATGGCTGGACAGCAAACATGGAAAGAATAATGAAAGCTCAGGCTCTGAGAGACAACTCAACCATGGGTTACATGGCAGCAAAGAAACACTTGGAGATAAACCCTGACCACTCCATCATCGAGACCTTAAGGCAAAAGGCAGAGGCTGACAAGAATGACAAGTCTGTGAAGGATCTGGTCATCTTGCTGTATGAAACTGCACTCCTGTCCTCTGGCTTTAGTCTGGAAGATCCCCAGACACATGCTAACAGAATCTACAGGATGATCAAACTTGGTCTAGGTAAGATGCAAATTGTATCATATAAAAAAAAGTAGAAGACAATTACGTGGTAAGGGATGGTCAGCTTTCAGCTACTCGGGCAAAACTAGATTTTTCTCGCCCTGCTTGGGAAACACCTATTAAAAGTGTGTTTTTATGGAGGTAAATTAGCTGGTGTTTTGAGGATTTTAATATGTCCTGTGATGCTCAGCCTTGAAAGGGGGTGTAAACCAGCAGTGTTAGGCTACTTAGTTGGTGTTAAGAACTCTCTATAAAGGTATTAATTCCTTTTCAAAAAGGTATTGATGAGGATGACCCTACTGCTGATGACACCAGTGCTGCTGTAACTGAAGAAATGCCACCCCTCGAAGGAGATGATGACACATCACGCATGGAAGAAGTAGATTAAGCGCCACCAGAACGACTTGTATACGTGTCCAGTACTTTACCTTCATTCCCTCTGATAATATATTTTGCAGGATTTCTTTGTTCTTTATTTTTGTTAACATTTAAAAATCTGTATGGCATGTTAACTATGTTAAGGAGAGGATAAGATTTCTTTCTATTTTGAAGTGATACTGTGATATTTTAGGCACTAAAGCAGAGCTAGTAATGCCTTTTCTAGTTTCACCCTTGGCTTTACTTTTAACAGGTAGCTATAACGTTTGTTGTAAGACGTAACCAACTGTTAACTTTGTGGTCTAGAGTGTTTAGCTATCAAACCAGATTCCTTAGTAGACCAAATCTTTTGTCATTGATGTACCCTGAGACACATACACCTTGATGTTTGAAAGAATTTTTTGTTAAAATGGCTTGAATTTCATCTTGTAGGATCTACTTTTTACATTTTCCGTTCCCTGTAGTTAATTCTGCATGTGTACTAGTTCTCTAGAGATTAAGTACGTTAAGCTGAGATAACTTCACAGGGGAACTCTACACGAGGCTTGTTTTCCAAAGAAAAGTATTGTTCAGAGAACTAAACTTCCTAGATGTGTTAAAGCCCTTTGAAAAGTAACTCAGCAAAGCTTGTGAATGGAAATGTAGTGCCCAGGTCACATTCTGCTTTAAAAGGTAACAAATACAGATGAGTAAAAAAGAAAGAAGTGTGGGTGTCTTATTTTGGAGATGCGAGTTTTATGGATGGTTAGAGTTAGCCCCAGACTGTAGTTTTTTTTTTCTTTGCAATACTTGGGTTGAATCCAGGGTCTTACACAAATATAACAAGTGCCCTACCACTGGTTTGTAGCCCTAACCCATCTTTTATTTTGCCTTTTGAGTTAGGGTGTTGCAGAGTGTCTGGGCCCTGTGGAAGGAGATGGGTTAGCTATGTTGCCCTAAGTGTGGAGATATTCTTCACGAGTGCACTCCGGATCTGGCGGTGGAGGATGAGGAGTACTGAAGGGCGTTAGACAGTGGGCATTTCTTCTGTTTCTGGTGTGTGGGGCCTGAACTCAGAGTCCTGCAGACTAGAGTTCCCACTATTGAAATACTCTCAACTCCTAAACTTTTTATGGCATGTTAGAAAAATTGTCATGCAGTTTTTTTCTTTTCGGTATGGGGAGTTGAACCCACAGCCTTGCGCTTGCATGCTTTGCGAGTGCTGTACCACTGAACTGCATCCTCAGCCCATTTTTTGACCTTTTGAGACAGGGCCTCAAATTATGCAGACTCCCTCTGGTCTTGGCAGTCCCTCCTGAGTCACTGGGGTTTACAGGCATATGCCACTGTGTCTAGTGTCATGCAATTCTAATCCACATCTGGTTTTGTAGCCCTCACAGACTCTTCAAACAAAGGTGGTGGAGTAGATTCAAGATTATACAGTATATACAGTCTGATCTTTTAATTCCTTGGCCTTGTGTTTGAAGTTCTTTATCAAACTTGTTAGGTGCCATTGAGTCGGTATCCACCTCATAGCGACCCTCATAGGGTTTCTAATGACTTTCAGGATTGCCTTGGGAGTGGATTGCCACATCCTCCCATTTTTGCGGTCCTGGGAATGGAATTCAGGACCTCAGAGACTGTAGCACAACGCTCTACCAATTGAGCTAAATCCCAGCTCATCAAACTTAATCTGGAACATTATACTTAGAATTTGTTTTCTGGTTTAATACAGTAAAGGTGGCTATGGTGGATACCTATGAGTAGGGAATTGGTTTGAGAAGAGGGTAGGTGTGGGTGTTAGCTGGATAAAACAAGCTGGGCTTGTTGAGGGGTATAAGCCGACCACTCTGGAGTAGTTCCAGGCCAGCATGGGCTGCATCCTGAAATCCCGTCAAAAAACCAAGGGCCGAGGAAGCAGCTCAGTGGTTGTGTGCCTGCCAAGTGTGTGTGAGACCCTGGTTTAATACCAGCATCGCCATGAGAAAATGAAGCGAGCCAGCCCAGGGCTGAGACTGGGAATGGGGAAGTAAAGGTCTGAAGAAAGAAAATTGGTAACTGCATAAAGGTTGCATCCTGAGCATAAAGGATGAGAGGAATACATCTGGTTGTGATTAATGGGGGAAGAGACGGAGAAAGAAGGCAGAGAGAGGACTTGGGTCTTGCTCAAAGACTAAGGGCCTGGTAAGCGGTGACCACGACCACATACGATCTTTGAAATCCTCTGAGGAGTTGTCTTTCCCTCAGACCACAAATGGGAGGCATTACCATGCGTAAACTGAAGCCTTAGTATTTGAATTCTAAATTAACTCCAAAGCTCATTCTCTTGTTTTCGCCTTTGCTGAAAGGTGGTACCAGCTAGGAGAAAGGTTTACAGTGTCAAACTAGGACGGGGAGTTGAATGGGAAAAAGGATGTTTCATTTTCCTCATGTCTGGTTGGGGCTGGGATTTAGCTCAGTTGGTAGAGTGCCGCTTGAGTCAGTGTGGTCCCGAGTTCGATTCCCAACACCACAAAAAGGGAGAGTGACATGGCAATCCTGAAGAAGTCAGCCATTGAAACCCTATAAAGGTCACTATGAGTCAAACATGACTCAGCTCAATATGCACAAGGCCCTTATCAGGGCTTTTCTGCTATTCATTTTGTGTGTGTGTGTGTATGTGTGTGTGTAGTACTAGGGGGCCTCACAGTTACGTGCTGTGCAAGTGCTGGACCACTGAGCTGCACCTCCAGGTCATTTTTTTTTTTTTTTTACTTTTTTTTTTTTTTTTTTTTTTGAGACAGGATCTTGCCAAATTACACAGGCTGCCTCTGGTCTTGAACTTGTGATCCTCCTGTCTCCGCCTCCCAAGCCGCTGGGATTGTAGGTGTGCGCCACCTTGCCTGGCCTATTCCTAGAGTTTTCTATGGCTGATTGTTTTGGGAGTGGGCTGCCTGTTCCTCCCAAGCCTACAACAAGCAGTATTTCTAGACTCCCATCCAAGGACCAACCGGGCCTGACCCTGCTTAGTTTCTGAGATCTGATGAGATTGGTCGCCAGGGTGGTATGGCTGCAGGCCTCCACATACGTGGTCTCCATAAATAACTCATTCTTGCCAGGCACTGCTGCACATCCCTATAATTCAGTGACTTGGGAGGCTGAGGCAAAGAGGATTGTAGGTTCAAGGGTCAGAGAGCCTGTGCAACTACTGAGACCCTGTCTCAAAAGGGTGTGTGGAGGCGTTGGGGTTGCAGCTCAGTGGTGGAGCACTTGCCTCGTGCTCAGGGCCCTGGGTTCACTACCCTAGTACTGAAGGGGAAATAAAATACCCTTATTCTCCTTGAGCTACTGGGGAAGTGTTTATGGCAAATAAGTAGCCTAACTGCTTCTGGAACTATCAGCTGAGACCCTGGTGTTGGAGACAGGACCACCAGGAAGTCAGATGTTCAGCCTAGTGGGCAAGAAGTGGAACTGTACACGTGGCATGCTGTCAACATCCCGCCACTGCTCCAGCTGGGACAGGGAGCCTCCCCACTCCAAACTCCAGTGCTGCTTCAAGCTTTTCATGATCAAGCCCTGCCCTGCCAAAGGGATGGCGGGTGCTGAAAAAGCAGAGCTAGACACACATGGGCAAAACTCCCTTCAGAGCCAGAGTGGCCGTCCATGTAAGCCCCCAATAACGAATCTACTCAAACAGTACTAAAACTAATACTGATCTCAGCAGTCAGGGTAGGCAGTAAGTATATAAAAACCAGGTGAATCAGCTGGTCATGAACTATCACACCGCTAGTTCCCAAACAATCTCATCACCCCTAACAACTCTACTCATTAAGCAATAACTTGCCTGGAATGGTCTTCATGGCACTGTGTGCCAGTCTAACCCCTTCCATGATCTTGCCTCAGTTTACATGTTCCTCTCTTCAGAAAATCTCTCCCATCTTTTTTCTCTCTTGTGCTCTCATTCATACATATATTGTTCTGTTGTACATAGGGCCGCTATGAGTCGGACCCAACTCTGCAGCACCTAACAACAACAACACCTGGAGATTGAACCCAGGGCCTTGTGCATGCTAGGCATGAGCTCTACCACTAAGCTGCACTCTTCAGCCCATTTTTATTTTTATTTTGAGATTGTTGTTGTTAGGTGCTGTCGAGTCAGTTATTTTGAGATAGAGTATCACTAAGTTGCCCAGGCTGGCCTTGAACTTGCTATGTTCCCCAGGCAGACTTCAAACTTGAGATGCTCCTAACTAACCTCAGCCTCCTGAGTAGCCGAGATTACAAGTGTGCTCCACTGCACTACCTGGCTTCTGTTTTCTTTTGTCTTTTTTCCCCTTCCTTTTGGTGCTAAGTATCAAACCCAGGATCTCACACCTTCCAGGCAAGTGCTGTACCACTGAACTACACCCCCAGCCCATCCTCCACCTTTCTTGGTAGCATTACACAACTGAATAAAAGGATTGTTGGCTGCCTCTGCTACCTGTCAGCTAGGGGAGGAAGGTATGAACCTAATTTGTACCCACTGTTAGCTTGATGCATAGGGCAGGCACCTGATTTGTACCTGTGGACTGAGTGGATAGCTGGTAACTACACCTGATATTTTTTCCCCTTCCTGTGTGGATGGCAATTTACTTAAATAATTTCATGTCATTTAGTAAGCTTTTGTTATCCTCTCTCAAGTCTCCCAGATCTGCTCAGACCTTTAAAGAGTGATTACATATTCTCCCATGGGAAGGAACATCACCTCCCTGGGAGGAACGTTCCAGGAAGCCAGGCTTTTAGTGAGTCACAGTATATTAATAGCACCACCAAAATCTGAATAAAGATTCCATTATGTTATTGCAGAGCCAATGAGCTGAGCTGAGCTGTCAGCTTGGAACATACATCCTCTTCTTATGAAAGCACTGTCAGGCCTGAACACTTAACCAAAGAAAGTTCCAGGGCTGGAAATGTCCAAAAAGAAGCACTGGGTTTTTGGGGTTTTTTAAATTGTTGCTGCTGTTCTAGGCTGTTTTTGTCTGTGTGTTTGTTTCTTTGTTTTGTTTTAATCTGTAATTTCAAACATTCCAAATTAAAAATCTGGGCATGGGCATGCACGCCTATAATTTCAGCACTTGGAAGGCTAGGGGAGGAGGATCACAAGTTGAAGGCCAATTTGGGTGACAGGTGAGTTCCAGGCCAACCTGGGCTGCATACCAAGGCCCTGACTCAAAAAACAAACAAAAAAACAAACCCGATGCCATGTTGCACACCTGTAATCACAGTGACTTAAGAGGTTGAGACAGGAGGATTGTGAGTTCCAGGCCAGAGGCAGCCTGCACAATTTAGCGAGACGCTATCTCAAAATAAAAGTTTAAAAAGGGGCTGGAGGTGCAGTTCAGTGGTAGAGCACTTGCACAGCATATATGAGGCCATAGATGAAACCCTCAAGTACTAAAAAAAGAAAAAAGAAAAAACCCAAAACAAACCAGGAAAAAAATTTTGGTAAGTCATCTCACTTTTTGTGTGTGTGTGTGTGTGTGTGTGTGGTACTGGGGGTTGATCCCGGGGCCTCACGCCTGCATGCTTTGCAAGTGCTGGACCACTGAGCTGCACCCCCAGCCCTTTTATTTTTTTTTCCTTACTTCCTGAGACAGGGTCTCACTAAGTTACATAGACTTCCTCTAGTCTCGAACTTGTGATCCTCCTGTCTCCTTGCGATCCTCCTGTCTCCGCCTCCCAAGCCGCTGGGATTACAGACGTGCGCCACCACGCCCAGCTAGTCATCTCACTTTTTAAATAGTAGCATGGGTAAAATCAACAAAACATTTAATTTGCCATTCATTGTAGATGTAGAATGTTACACTATTTCACACTTCTGGAATAGTTTAGAGCGAGGTGCTGTGGTGGAGCCTGTAGTCCCAGCAACTTGGGAGGCTGAAGCAGGAGGATCACAGGTTCTAGCCCAAAAGCAGCCTGCAGAATTTAGCAAGACCCAGTCTCAAAAACTAAAAAGAGCTGTGGTGTAGCTAAGTGGTGGAGCCCTTGTCCAGCATGTGTGAGGCCTTAGGTTCAACCCATCGGTACCACAAAACATTAAAATAAAATAAAATTAACAATTTATATCACCTCGAAGAAGTCCCTGAACCCGATGACGTCTGCTGTTTAAAATCCATTGCTTGGCTTGAAATCAGCAGACATGAGAAGCCCCCCCCAGCCTCACTGTGAATCATAAAAGGGAAAGTGCGCAAGAGGAAATGCATTTTACACCCTCCAGAGGATTCAGCTCTGACATTAGTATACTCCCCTGTGCCCTGGAGGGTGTGAATCAATAGTCACTCCGGAGATGAGTTTGGCACATCTAATACAGTTGTAGAGGTTACCCTGAACTACTCCTGACATGTACCAGAGAAAATCTTGCCTGCTTGATCCTAGGAGAAATGTATAAGAATCAGCCACACAGATTCAGATCTGCAAGATATTTGGCTTGGTTTCTTCCACAAATAAGGGCCATTGAAACACTCAGGAGCCTGAGGCAGGAGGATCTCAAGTTGAAGGCCAGCCTGGGCTACATAGTGAGACCCTGTCCAAAATAAAAATAAAATAAATTTATACCTGTCCTAGATTAAAAGAAAATTAAGAGAGCTAGGGGGCTGGGATTTAGCTCAGTTGGTAGAGCACCGCTCTATAGTCTCTGAGGTCCCGAGTTCCATTCCCAGCACCGCAAAAATGGGAGAAGGACGTGGCAACCCACTCCCAAGGCAATCCTGAAACAGTCAGCCATTGAAAACCCTATGAGGGTCACTATGAATCGGACACGGCTCAACGGTGCCTAACAATAACAACAACAAGAGGGCTAGGGTGTGTCACTCAATGGTAGAGCCAGTGCTTAGCATATTTGAAGCCCTGGATTGGATCCCCAGTGCAAAAACAATAAAACTACCTGCACACACACATTTGTTGTTGTTAGGTGCCATCGAGTCGAGTCCAACTCATAGCGACCTTCATAGGGTTTTCAATGGCTGACTGTTTCGGGATTGCCTTGGGAGTGGATTGCCATGTCTTTGTCCCACTTTTGCGGTGCTGGGAATCAAACCTGGGACCTCAGAGACCACAGAGCAGCACTCTACCAACTGAGCTAACTCCCAGCCCCCACGCACATTTAAGGGAGCCCAAAATTAATTAGTTCTAATTGTATTAGTTCTACAATTAGTTCTAATTGTAACTGTATTAGATTGTTTACAGATAATGGGAGAAGGGACTGGCAATCCACTCCCAAGGCAATCCCGAAGCACTCAGCCATTGAAAACCCTGTGACGGTCGCTATGAATTGGATACCGACTCGACAGCACCTAACAACAAAAACAACAGGCTACAGACATGTTGATGCTGCAGCTTTTGTGAGGAGGGTTGGGCTACAAGTGGCCTGATGGGGAGGCAGGCTTTCCCTGGCAGCTGCTGGTGTTCTAGGTTCCTGCCTGGACAGCCAGTTCCTCCAGGGACTATTATGACCCTCAGCGTTCTACCCTTTATTTCTTTAGTTCTGTGTTGTTTATGGCTTTCCTTTTTTATTTCCTTAACTCCTTGTTTTTGACTCTACATATTCCTGCTTCTGCATTTGCTGCTTTCCATGTATATGAATTTCAGGTGTTCACAGGAGAACACGGAGCCCCATGTACCCACCGACACCCACTAAACCTCCCTCTTTCCTCCAGCTCCTCCTCCCCTTCCTCCTCTTCCTTATTCTTCGCAATGCTGGGTTGAACTAGGCAAGTGCTCCACCACTGAGCTGCACCCCCAGCCCTTTTTTATGTTGAAACAGGGTCTCGCTAAGTTGCGCAGGCTGCTTCTGGCCTCCAACTTGAGATCCTCCTGCCTCTCCCTCCCGAGTCATGGGGTTACAGGCGTGTGCCACCCGATCCAGCTTCCTCCGGGTTATTCTGAAGCAGTTCCCAGATTTCCTCCTATCATGTCGTCTGTAAGTATTCCACCTTTTCCTTAACATGTCCCTGTCCTCAGACCTACCCAAGGCACTCAGTACTACAGTTAAACATCCAATTCAAAAGCAAGACAAGGGGGCCTTTTCTCATCACTTCCACTTCCCACTGAGCTGGAGGGTCTAGCCAGGGGTGTTCAAAATATTTCTGAGGTGGGCGTGGTGAGACCCTGTCCCAGAATAAAAAGTAAAAAGTGGCCTGGGGTGCAACTCAGTGGTAGAGTGCTTGCAAAACGTGTGTGAGGCCCTGGGTTCAACTTCCCAGTACCACACTGCACTACACACACACACACATACACACACACACACACATATGTAATATTTTTTATTATATTATTTATGTATAACATTGTATTTGGGTGCCATCAATTCGAGTCTGACTCATAGTGACTCTCATGGGGTATTCTATGGCTGATTGTTTTTTGTGATTCTTTTGGGAGTGGGCTCCCACATCCTTCTCCCATTTTTTTGTGGTGCTGGGGATAGAACCCAGGGCCTCAGAGAGCTCAGAGTGGCATTACTGAAAGATCCCCTAGTTGCAGGAAGTTTTTATCATGAAAGGATGATAGGTTTTATTAAATGTTTCCTCTGTATATACCAAGATGACCATCTGGTTTTTCTGTTTTAGTTTGTTAATATGGTGAATGACATTGATGAATTTTCAAATGTTAAGCCAACCTTGCATGTCTTGGATAAGATGTATCATCCTTTTTCTATATTATTTTGTTGGCTTTGTTTGCTTAGGTTTTATTAAGAATTTTTCCAGTTAGGGCATAGGGGCACGTGCCTGCAATCCCAGCACTTGGGAGGCTAAGGTAGGAAGAGTGTGAGTTTGAGACCAGCTTGGGCTACACAGTGAGATCCTGTCCCCAGAAGGAAAGAGTAATTGTATCTGTGGTCAGGAGAGATATTAGTCTGTAGTTTTCTTAATTTTTGGTGTGTTTTTTTGTTTTTTTTCTTTTTTTGGCGGTACTGGGGGTTGAACCCCGAGCCTCAAGCCTGCATGCTTTGCAAGTGCTGGACAACTGAGCTGTGCCCCCAGTCCATTTTTTTTTTTACTTTTTGAGACAGGGTCTCACTAAGTTATGCAAACTGCCACTGCCTCTGGTCTCGAACTGCCAATCCTCCTGCCTCTGCCTCCCCAGCCACTGGGATTACAGGCGTGCGCCACCACGCTCGGCGTTAACTTTGGTTTTAATATCACGTAATGCTGGCCTCGGGGCTGGGATTTAGCTCATTTGGTAGAGCGCTGCTCTAGTCTCTGAGGTCCTGAGTTTGATTCCCAGCACCACAAACATGGGAGAAGGACGTGGCAATACACTCCTGTGGCAATCCCAAAATAATCAGCCATTGAAAACCCTATGAGGGTCGCTACAAGTCGGACAGGACTCCATGGCACCTACTAACAACAGCGATGCTGGCCTCATGCAATTTGTCAAGAAGAACTCCCCCCCCCCCCGCCCCCGGTCAGCTTCTGGAAGACTTCAGATTGAACACATTAATCCTTTCATTGCTTGGAAGAATTCACCAGTGATGATTTGGGGACTGGAGTTTTCTTTATGGGAAAGTTTTTATGTACAAATTCAATATTTTAATAAATACAGGCCTATACTATTTACCTGTCTCATTTGAGAGACTATGTGTCTTTTTTTTTTTTTTTCAAATGAGACAGGGTCTCACTGTGTAGCCCAGGCTGGCCTCAAATTCACTGTGTAGATAAACCAAGCTGGCCTCAAACTTGTGTCAATCCTCCTGCCTCAGCCTCCAGAGCACTGGCATTACCGCCATGCACCAATAAGTCCAGCTGACCTCTGTGTCTTTTTCTTTTTCTTTTTTTTTTTTTGTGGTACTGGGAGTTGAACCCAGGGCCTCACGCTTGCATGCTCTGCAAGTGCTGGACCACTGAGCTGCACCCCCAGCCCATTTTTTTACTTTTTGAGACAGGGTCTCGCTAAATTACGCAGACTGCCTCTGGTCTCCAATTTGCGATCCTCCTGCCTCCGGCTCTCGAGCCGCTGGGATTACAGGTGTGCACCACTGTGCCCGGCTGCTCTACTTTTTTATTATGGAAAATGTCAAACGTGTACAAAAGTAGACGGCAGTATAATAAACATGTGTCCAGCACTCTGCTTCTACCCTCCTCCCCTCACGACCAAGTGGCACCAGGGATGGGAAACTGGGACACGCGCGCGTGCGCACACACACACACACACACACACACACACACACACACACACACATTTACTTTGCCAGGAGCTGAGGACTCATAGTCTCTAGGCCCAGAGGATGAGTGGAGGGAGCCACAGAGACCCCCAGCAGACAGCTGTGGTCGTGCTGAGGGCAGCTCCTAAACTGGCAGGGTTTAGTGGGCAGAAGAGTTAGGAGCGGCGGGGAGGGAGGTGGCTCGGAGGCCACCTGGGTTCGGTATGAGAGTTGCTAGGAGGGGCTGCAGCCAGGGAACATTCTCAGCTGAGGGCCATCTTGTGGGAGGGGAGGCGGGGCCTTGGGACCACCTTAAAGGCTTTGGAAGGCTGCCCAGGGAACGGGAGGCCCTCAAGTTCCTGTCAGGTGCCTGGGCACAGTGGCACACGTCTGTAATCCCAGCAGCTCGGGAGGCGGAGGCAGGAGGATCGCAAATTCGAGACCAGAGGCAGTCTGCGTAATTTAGCGAGGTCCTGTCTCAAAAAGTAAAAAAATGGGCTGGGGGTGCAGCTCAGTGGTCCAGCACTTGCAGAGCATGCAGGCGCGAGGCCTTGGGTTCAACCCCCAGTACCGCAAAAAAAAAAAAAAAGTTCCTGTCAGGAGGGAGTCCTCTCTGGCCTCGAGGGGAGAGGCTGAGGGGCGCGCACAGGGTGGTCAGGGCCCTGCCTTGGAGGCTGAGGCGCAGGCCCTGGAGCCGGACTCTGGGTGCTGGCCGCGAGGAAGAGATGGGGGAGCTGCAGGGTCTGGGCCAGTGGTCCTAGGTGAGGGGCCCTTCCCCAGGTGCCGTCCCCGTGGAGATGCCTGTGACCTCACACAGGCCCGGACTGCAGCCCACCTGCCTCCCTTCGTGACTCATGGGTACCTGCTCTGGGCACAAGATGGACGTCCCATCCTGCAGGTAAGTCTGGAGCCTCGGTCCTTTGCCCTCAAAATCTGAACTTTACCACTGGGCGCCTTGGCGCACGCCTGTAATCCCAGCAGCTCCGGAGGCGGAGGCAGGAGGATCGCAAGTTCAAGACCAGAGGCAGTCTGTGTAATTTAGCGAGACCCTGTCTCAAAAAGTAAAAAAATGGGCTGGGGGCACAGCTCAGTGGTCCAGCACTTGCAGAGCATGCAGGCGCGAGGCCCTGGGTTCAACCCCCAGTACCGCAAAAAAAAAAAAAAAAAAAAAAAAAAAAATCTGGACCTTGAGCCTTGACCTCAGCTGCTTTAAATAAGCATCACCCTCCCCGCCCCCACCCCAGCCAGATGGGTCTCCAGCCTGATTCTCAAAGGCCCAACCTGAGTTAACAATGTCCCTACCAAAATCACCCCACCAAGCTCAATTTGGGAACAGAAGAGGGGGTCCAGCCTGGGTCTCTGGGCTGGCAGATGCAGAACCGTAAGACCAGGTACCCCCATGCACCCCGGCCGGGCTCTTTACGGCCATGTGGGTGGGATAGGATGGGTGACGGTGGAAGTGTGGTCCCCAGGGGCAAAGAGTACCAAGCGGCAGTGGCAGCCTGGCCCAGACACTGTGAGGGTCCCTGTCCTGTGAGCCTGAGGATGCACCCCTCCCCTCCAAGCGGGGGTGTTCCTGCCCCACAGGAACAAAGGCCTCACTTCACAGAAGGGGAATGCAGTTGAGGAGGCCTTTGTGAGGCAGGCGGAGGAAGGGGAGGTGGCCTGGGGCTGGCCTGCTCTCTCTTCAGAAAGCGGAGACCCTCTCCCCAGAGCAGGCCATTTCCTCCCCTCCCTCTAACCCACGGGAGCATTCTCAGATAGCTGGAAATTAACCTGGGGACTTAGCCTCTGTATCCAAAGCCACGTGGCATCTTTCCAAACTAAAATATGATTTCACCTGGAGTAGTTCCCGCTAGCAAAATTGTGTAGAATAAGATGGAGCGCTCGCTGACCAGTGCTGAGGATCCCCACGGGCTCCCTTTGCCCTGAAAGGTTCTTTCTGGCCATTGAGCTTTGTGATTTGATGTCTTCTGCTAAGAACCCAGGCTCTGAGGAGAGACCAGCTCGCGCCCTTCCCTATGTGGAAAAGGCTTTCAAGGGCTGTGCTGAGATGTTTGTCCCTTTAAACCTTGCCCAACGTTATCTTGAGCTTGAATCATATGTTTTGACCCTTTTTCAGGTGGCATCAGGGATGGGAAATTGCAAACTAGAAAAAAAAAAACCCCACTGTTACTCATTTTTAATTTATGATATCCCAGAATCGTTCTATGAAAAAGCATCCAGTCAGACTCAGTGGTAGGGTGATTTCCTACTGTGCACAGAGCCCTGGCTTTATTCCCCATCACTGCAAAGACAAAACACAAAAATAAAAGTGGCCGGAGTATTACCAGGTGTAGCATGGAAGTGTCAATCTTGGAAAAGTGAACACTTGGGAAAGAGACAGCCTGTGACCTGTGCACCAAAATCCAGACCCTGGGGGCCCCTCTGAAGGTTTTGACCACATAGAGGGTAGAGCACCTTTGTTTGGAGTGTGCTGTTCTTGTTCTGCCTGCATTTAGGATAACTTTCAGACTCCTGACTTTGCTTAGAAGTGAGCGAGTATTCCTGGGCTCTAATCCCAGCTATGGGCTGGGATTTAGCTCAGTGGGTAGAGTGCTGCACTGGAGTCTCTGAGGTCCCAAGTTCAATTCCCAGCACCACAAAAATGGGAGAAGGGCCTGGCAATCCACTCCCAAGGCAATCCCAAAACAGTCAGCCATTGAAAACCCTATGAGGGGTCGCTATGAGTCAGATACTGACTCGACAGCACCTAACAACAACAACAACAATCCCAGCTCTGAGTATGGAGGTGGCGAAGCTGTGCTTGGGAGGCGCTCACAGCCAGAGGCAGTTCTGGTTGAGAACGTGTATGTGTGTGTTTCTCCTATGAAATATAACCCTGGAGGGCTTCCCACTCTTGCTGGTACCTAGTTCAGGCAAGGAGCTCTGGTACTAGAACCCTGATCCAAGTTTCAAGCGGGTTATTGTTGGGTGCTGGTAAGTCAGATCTGACTTATAGTCATCCTACGTACAACAGAATGAAACACTACTCAACACTGTGCTGTGCACACTATCTCTTTTATCTTTGAGCCCAATGTGCAGTCACTAGGTTTCTTCTCATTTTTAAGTCATGGCACATCAGCAAAAGGAGGGCCCAGGGACCTTTCATTAAAGCTGACTGTGAGGAGACAACTCTTCCCCAGTCACTTCCTGAATGCCTGCTAGCCTGCGGGTTTCATTTTCCGGCACTATATTTGACAGTGCTTCTCTGCTATTCATAGGGTTTTCAATGGCTAATTGTTTTGGATAGGAGAAGGACCTGGCAACCCACTCCCAAAAACCAATGAGCCATTGAAAACCCTATGAACAGCAGAGAAGCACTGACAATAGTATTTCCCCTGTTGTATGTAGGGTCGCTATGAGTCGGATACCAACCTGACGGCACCTAACAACAACAATTATTTCAGGAGTGGGCTACTGGGTCCTTCTCCTTAGTCTGTCTTAGTCTGGAAGCTCAGCTGAAACCTGCGCCCCATGGGTGGCCCTGCTGGTATCTGAGATACTGGTGGCACAGCTTTCAGCATCACAGCAACACACAAGCCCTCACAGCGTGACAAACTGACAGACACATGGGGGTTCAAGTGGGTAGGAAAGCAAAAATATAGCATCCTATGAAATGACAGACCACGTCATTGCTGCCTACAAGTGAAGTGGACTCGGATTTGCAGTCTAAGCTTGAATCAAATTAATCCTCTTAGAAACCACTGCTGGGGAAAAGAAGCTTAGGAAATCTGTCAGAGCGCATTTTATTGCAAGGAAAAGATGTCTGTTCTTGAACTAGAACTGTTAATGAGTTGTTGACCATTGGTAAGGGAGAACTTTTCTGTGTGTATTGGGGATCAGAGCCCTGGGCCTCATGCATGCCGGGCAAGCCCTCTACTTCAGAACTGTCATTCCAGTTCCCAATATACCACATTTTTCTCACCCACTCATCAGCTGACGGGCACTTGGGCTGATTCCACATCTTGGCCGTGGTGAACAGTGCCACAGTAAACACGGGTGCGCAGGACTCTCTTTGGCTGTCTACCCAGACGTGGGATGGCTAGATCATATGGCGGATCTATATTTAGAGTTTGTTGTTGTTTGTTTTTAAAACAGAGTTTGCTCTGTAGTCCAGGTTGGCCACAGATTCTCTATCTTTCTGCATCAGCCCCCCAAGTGGTAGGATTACAGCTGTGCACCACCATGCCTGCCATTGGTAGAGATTTGAGGAACCTCCACACTCCGTCTCCATAATGACTGCATGCCCCGGCCGGCCGCAGGGCTGTTCAACAGGGACCTAGAATAGGGGGCGAATGAATGAGAGAGAGACAAGAGACATGAAAGATGAGAGCAAGACAGGCTGTCTGATCACGCCCCAAAGTCTTTAATTTTTTGCTGTAGCTTAAATACACATGGAGGGGGAGGGGCGGGGCAAAAATGTCACAAGGGCCAGGGGCTTTTCAGAAGTCTTCAGCTCTTCCTGTAACCCTGACAACCACTTTCAGATGGTAATTTCAATTCAAAGGTCACAATGCCCTGTGGCTCAACATCTGCTATTTTCACCACACCCTGCACTTTTTCATCAGGGTATTTTGTAAAAAGTTACTTATGGTCTTGGCTCCCGGCAACTGCACTTATTTACATCCCCGCCAACAGCACCCAAGAGCTCCTTTTTCTCCACAGTCTCGCCAGCATTTGTTAGTCATTTATTCTCAGTAATGGCCACTCTAACTGGGGTGAGATGGTATCATCATAGTTTTGATTTGTATTTCTCTGATGGCTTGTGATGAGGATGATTTTTGCATCTATTTCTTGGTCACTTGTGTTTGTGTGTGGTGTGTTACGGATCAAACCTAGGGCCTTACACATGCCAGGTAAGTGTTGACCACTGACTTAAATCCCCAGCCTGTATTTTTAATTTTGAGAAGCATCTATTCAGACCATTTTCCCTTTATTTATTTATTTACTTTTGGCGGTGCTGGGGGTTGAACCCAGGGCCTCGTGCTTTCATGCTTTACAAGGGCTGTGCCACTGAGCTGCACCTCCAGCCCATTTTTTTACTTTTTTTTTTTTTTTTTTTTTTTTTCAGTACTGGGGGTTGAACCCATGGCCTCACGCCTGCATGTTCTGCAAGTGCTGGACCACTGAGCTGCACCCTCAGCCCATTTTTTTAATTTTTTGAGACAGGGTCTTGATAAATTATGCAGACTGCCTCTGGTCTCGAACTTGCGATCCTCCTGCCTCCGCCTCCTGAGCCGCTGGGATTACAGGTGCGCGCCACCGCACCGCGCTTTTACTTTTTTTTGAGACAGGGTCTCCCTAAGTTAGGAAGACTGCCTCTGCTCTCAAACTTGGGATCCTCCTGCCTCCACCTCCCCAGCCACTGGGATTATAGGCGTGGGCCACCACGCCTGGTTTATTTTCCCATTTTTTAACTGGATTACTTTTTTTTCCCTTTTTTGCCTTTACAGGGTTGAACTCAGGCCTTACACACACTAGGCAAGTGCTCCACCACCTAGGCTGCACCCTCAGCTCCTTCTTCATTTATTTACGTGTTTATTTTGGGACAAGTTCTCACTAAATAATCCAGGCTGCATCTGACTTTGAAGTTGCCTCAGCCCCTTGAGTCACCAGGATTACAGCCTGCCATGACACCCGGCTTTTTGTTTGCTTTTTTTTTTTTTTTTTTGCGGTACTGGGGGTTGGACCCAGGGCCTCGCGATTGCATGCTTTGCAAGTGCTGGACCACTGAGCTGTGCCTCCAGCCCATTTTTTACTTTTTGAGACAGGGTCTTGCTAAATTACACAGACTGCGTCTGGTCTCGAACTTGCGATCCTCCTACCTCTGCCTCCCAAGCCGCTGGGATTACAGGTGTGCGCCACCACGCCTGTGTTTGCTTTTTTGAGACAGGATTTGGGTTCATAATTACTATGTACTCCAGACTGTACTCAGACTCATGATCCTCCTGCCTCAGCCTCCTGAGTGCTAGAATTCCAAGTGTTTGCAGCCTGCCCAGCTTTAACGGGATTACTTTGTTGTTGTTGTTGTTGGATTCCTTATATATTCTGGATATTAACACTCTGTAAGAGGACTATTTGGCAGATACCTTTTCTCATTGGGGAGGTCATTTCTTTGCTTCAGTGATTGTTTCCTTTGCTGGGTAGAAGCTTTTCAGTTTGATGTGATCTCATTTATCAGTTGATTGACTTCCTGTGCCTGTCCCAGTACCTTGAAGTGTTTCTCCTGTGTTTTGTTCTAGTCGTTTCAAAGTTTGTCAGTGTTTTATAATTTTCATCATAGAGGTCTTTCAATTCCTTCATGGAGTTTATACTTAGATTATTTATTTATTTATTTATTTATTTTTTGCTGTGCTAGAGGTTGTACCCAGGGCCTTGCACTTGCATGCTCTGCAAGTGCTGGACCACTGAGCTGCACCCCCAGCCCTTTTTTTTTTCCTTTACTTTTTGAGACAGGGTCTCGCTAAATTACGCAGACTTCCTCTGGTCTTGAATTTGCGATTCTCCTGGCTCTGCCTCCCAAGCTGCTGGGATTACAGGCATGCACCACCGCGCCCAGTTTATACTTAGATATTTTATTTTATTCTATGGCTATTGTGAATGAGATTGTTTTCATGATGTTTTCTCAGAAAATCTGTTATTTGTGTACAGAAAAGGTATGAATTTGGGTATGCTTGTGGCTTTCTACTTTACTAAATTCATTTATCAATTCTTGTAGTCTTCTAGTGGAAACTTTACAGGGTTTTTTGGTAATCTATAGGCTCATCTCAGCTGAAAATGGATAATTTGACTTTCGCCCTTCCTATGTGTATGCCTTTTCTTTCTCTTGGCTTATTACTCTGGCTGAAACTTCTAGTACTATATTGAATAAGAATGGTGAGCATGGACACCCTTGTTCCTGATCTTAGAGGAAATGCTCTCAGTTTTTTCCCAGTTGGTATGATGTTGACTATTGGTTTGTCATGTACAGCCTTTATTATACTGAGGGAGGAGCCTTCTATACCTAATTTGTTCAGGGCTTTTATCATAAAGGGGCATTGAATTTTTTTAAATTTATTTTTTAATTAATTAATTTATGGTACTGGAAATTGAACTCAGGGTGCTCCACCTGAGCTGCACCCTCAGCCCCTTTTTTATTTTTTATTTTGATACAGGGTTTCCCTAAGTTGTATAGGCTGCCTGTGGCCTCAAACTCTCAATCCTCCTCCCTCAACCTCCCAGGTTGCTGGGATTATAGGCATGTGCCACGGCTCTCCTTGGGATATTGGATTTTATCAAATGATTTTTCTGCATCTACTGCCAAGTAAGAACTTTTATAACCTGAGGTCATCCTAGAAGTCAAATAGAGTTCAATTTATGGTACAATTTAGAGGTAAGAGGATCTGAACCCTGATGCTTCCCATGCCTCTTGCTCAGGGAGGAGGCTGGCAATCTTCCCTTTGCTGTTGGACTCTTAAGAGAGTGAGGACCCAGGTAGAGTGTTTGCCTAGCAGGCACCAGGCCCTGTTCCATCCCCAGCACTACCAAAACAAAACAAAACAACCAACAACAAAAAGAGAAAGTGGGGCGGGCGCGGTGGCGCACGCCTGTAATCCCCGTGGCTGGGGAGGCAGAGGCAGGAGGATCACAAGTTCGAGACCAGAGGCAGTCTGCATAATTTAGCAAGACCCTGTCTCAAAAAATTTAAAAAAATGGGCTGAGAGTGCAGCTCAGTGGTCCAGCACTTGCAGAGCACACAGGCGCGAGGCCCTGGGTTCAAACCCCAGAACCACAAAAAAAAAAGAAAAAAAAAAAAAAGAGAAAGTGGGGGCTGAGGTAGCTCATGATCTTACGTCCCCCTTTTTTCCAAGTCTATTTTGTTCCCCTTTTTTCCAAGTCTAGGGAGTGGTTTTGCTAAGCCCGTCCACTCTGACCCTTTCCTCTGGGTGGGGGCTCTGCCTGGCTCTTCCCCCACGGCCTGCTTCCTGCACATTCCCCTCCCTTCCCTGGGCAGAGCCTGCTTGTTGTGTGCTCCTGGACTCCAGGTAGGAATGTGGGGTTGGCGGCTAACTTGTTCTGCCAGGCACTCCTGCTGGGCACAGTCTCTGAGGCTGTTTTCAGGGAAAAGGACTAGTTCAGGCAGGGAGGCGGAGGACACTGTGACTCAGGCTAACCAAGTCTCTAGACTGCTCCGTTTCCCCCTTGGGGCTTTGACTGCTTAGGGAAGATCCTGGCAACCACCTTCTCCCTCAGGCAACTCGTTATTTTTAGTTGTTTTTTTTTTTAATTTTGTTTGCTATTATCTAGTGTCTTACTTAGGCATTAAAACGCTCTATTTACAAAATAAAAATTTTAATGCTTCATGAGGAAAATTGGCCAAGTGTTCAAACTCGTTTTTTTTACGTGCCTTGGAGTTGGATCGGACTCATAGCCACCCTATGTATAATGAAACGCTCCCCAACACTGTGCCAGACATATGATCTTTTTGTATTTGAGCCCATTGTTGCAGCCACTATGTTTCTTCTCATGTTGAGTCATGGAACATCAGTAAAAGGAGGTCCGAGGGGCCTTACTCCATTTCCATTATTAAGGTTGACTCTACTTTGAGGAGGCTGGGATTTAGCTCAGTGGGTAGAGTGCTGTGCTGCACTGCAGTCTCTGAGGTCCTGAGTTCAATTCCCAGCACCGCAAAAATGGGAGAAGGACCTGGCAATCTACTCCCAAGGCAATCCTGAAACAGTCAGCCATTGAAAACCCTATGAGGGTTGCTATGAGTCAGATACTGACTCGACGGCACCTAACAACAACAACAACAACAACTACTACTTTGAGGAGGCAACTGTTCTCCAGCCACTTTTTGAATACTCTTTGCTGTACTCAGTGGCTCAACCCCAGAAAAATACTCCAAGATACAAATGGATCAGGATCAGAAGGAAGCTGTAATAGACTGGCCGGTCGGCTGCCCCTAACCCCAGGAGTGGACTTGGAGGGAACAGCAGCTCAACTCTTGTCAGTTTGGGTTTTATAGGGCAGTTTAAGGGGTGGGGGAGTACAATGTAAGTTTCCACTTTCCAGAGCTCAGCCCTTTTCAGGAATTCCCCTAATTTGACCTTTTACTAGGTTATCTTGCAACACCACCTTTTTCTTAATCCAGCCCTTTGGCAGGCACAGCCGCCTTGTGACACAGCTGCCCTTATCAGCTTTTGTTGAGGGCTGGCTTTCGAGGAATCAGTGATTTTAAAGTGACTTTGGGCCTGCTCTCACACTTTCCAGCCTGGGAGACTCATTTTCTGGCACTACGTTTTTTTTTTTTTTTTTTTCCGGTACTAGGGGTTGAACCAAGGGCCTCACACTTGCATGTTTTGCAAGTGCTGGACCACTGAGCTGCACCCCCAGCCCATGTTTTTACTTTTTGAGACAGGGTCTTGCTAAATTACCCAGACTACCTCTGGTCTCGAACTTGCGATCCTCCTGCCTCTGCCTCCCAAGTCACTGGGATTACAGGTGTGTGCCACCGCGCCTGGCTCAGTATGACATTTCTATGTATGTATTGCATTGTACCTTGCTCATGTCAACTGACCCCTCACCCTCTCATGACCGGCCCCTCGATCCCTTCCCTCCCCGTCAATGGTCTCCTTTCTACTTGCTTGTCTTTTTTGTGAGTATATACATCTATGTATGCACATCCTGATTTTGCCATAAGGGCAGCATACTTAAGTCCTACCCACTTTCATGATCTATGTTTTAATAATGAATATACATTGAAGTCCAATATCCGCACATGAGAGAGAATGTGATGTTTATCTTTTTGGGTCCAGCTTAATTCACTTGAAATGGTGACATCTAGTTCCATCCATTTTCCGTAAATGCCATATTTTTTTCCTTCTTTATGGCTGAATAAAACTCCATGGTGTATATATTCTACAATTTCCTAAAAAAGGATGGTTAGGCTGGGCATGGTGGCACAAGCCTGTAATCCCAGCAGCTCAGGAGGCAGAGGCAGGAGGATCTCAAGTTCGAGACCAGAGGCAGTCTGCATAACTTAGTGAGACCTGTCTCAAAAAGTAAAAAAAGGGTTGGGGGTGCAGCTCAGTGGTCCAGCACTTGCAGAGCATACAGGCACAAGGCCTTGGGCTCAACCCCCAGGACCACACACACACACACACACACAAAGTAAAAAACCAAAAAAGGACTGGGGTGCAATTCAGTGGTCCAGCACTTGCAGAGCATACAGGCACAAGGCCCTGGGCTCAACCCCCAGGACAGGGTGGTGGTGGTGGTGGACAATGATGGTTAGATGGTTGGCTGCCACAAAGTAGATGGCAATGCCCTGTGTGCCTCTTGTCAGGCCTGAGGGCCTCTCCTGTCTTTGTCAAGGGGAGTACTAGCCCCTCCTTTCACAGCACCTGACCTATTCTTTCTATTTTAAAGAATTTCTTCCTTTGTAAATGAAATTGGGAGGTGGAGCCGGGTGTGGTGGCCACGCCTGTAATCCCAGCTATTCAGGAGGCTGAGGCTGGAGGATCAGATATAAATTCAAGGTCAGCCTGTTCTGCATAGGAAGTTTCAGGACAGCCTGAGTGACACAGAGAGACTGTCTCAGAAATCAAACAAAACAAGAAACCCACAAATAAACAGGCAAACAAAACAACCAAAAAAAGATGTGCAGGTTCAAATGGTCAAAGGCCAAAGGAGTTGTTACTGTGCTCAGCCATGAGGGTGTCCCCTAGGGCTATCTGGACTGCAGACACGCCCACCATCTTGTCTGTGGGACTGTCAGAGAAGCACAGGAGGAGGGAGGTTAACTGGAAGGTCACATGCATCTTGACCTAAGCACTGCTTATTTGCTTTTTTTTTTTTTTTTTTTTTTTTTGTGGTACTGGGGGTTGAACCCAGGGCCTCTCACTTGCATACTTTGCAAGTGCTGGACCACTGAGCTGCACCCCCAGCCCAGTTTTTTTTTTTTTTTTTTAAACTTTCTGAGACAGGGTCTTGCTAAGTAAATTTCACAGACTGCCTCTGGTCTCAAACTTGCGATCCTCCTACCTCCACCTCCTGAGCCGCTGGGATTACAGGCGTGCGCCACTGCACCCGGCACGCTTATTTGCTTTTTAATATTTTCATTTGAAATCTCTCTCAGAATAGCGTACACAGGTAGTCTTTACGCCCATTATCATGGTGGTTATGTCAATCTTTTTTTTTTTTTTTGTGGTACTGGGGGTTGAGCCCAGGAACCCAGGGCCTCACCCCTATATGCTCTGCAAGTGCTGGACAACTGGGCTGCACCCTCAGCCTGTTTTTGTTACTTTTTTGAGACAGGGTCTCGCTAAGTTACGCAGATTGCCTCTGGTCTCCAACTTGTGATCCTCCTGCCTCCGCCTCCTGAGCCACTGGGATTACAGGCTTGCAGCACTGCGCTGGTTCTGTCAATTCTTGACTCTCTCAGTGCAATGTAAGCCAGACCCCAGATGAGGACTCTGTTCCCTTCCCTGTAATTTCCCCCTTAATTTCTCCATCTTTCTGTCCTGCCTCAGACCTAGTGGATGCCTTACCAGCCCCAGCGCCCCCTACCTAGTAGGCTCTCTTGGGTCTGGCTGGCCCGGCTGCCCTGGGGCTGTGCAGGGGTGGGGAGCAGCTGCCGCTGGGGCGAGGGGTGGCCACACAGGTAAAGTGCACATTGGATTTGTCCCTTAAGGGACCGGTGGCCTGAGCCTGGCAACAAGCCAGCGTCCTGTGTGGAGGGGAGAGGGCGGGAACGGGGATGAGGAAGGGGCTGGAGGCAGAGGGGCCTCGCGTGGAGCCTCCCCGTGGCCCACCTTGACCTAGGCTAGGAAAGAAAAGCCCAGGAGGGACCAGGAAGAATCGCAGAGGTTTGTGCGTGGCAGGGTGACTTCAGTGCCAATGGAGCTGATTTCAAGCCATTCTCCAGAACAAGGAAAATGGGAGGGGAAGGGGCTCTGCCTCCAGCTGGCCTCCCACCCCTGAGCTGCAGGCGGGGGAACCACACCTGTGCGTGGAGGGAATGTGTGCACCAGGCAGAGAGCAGATGGAGTGTCGGCCTTAGCCTCGGTTTCCCCAGCTGTAAACCGGCCGACATCTTCACACCCTCTGCAGGTTTCCAAATAGTAATCAGGTTCCTGCAGGCAATCAAATGGCTCTGGAGCCTAAGCCCACACCTGCCGTCACTCTCTTCTTCCCTCCAGACCTCTGGACTTGGGGGACACTGAGTGAAGTCCAGGGTGAGGGGCCCAGGGGTCACAGGGTCCACCGCTCTCTGCGGCTGTCCCCACCTGCGAGAGATGTGTCTTTGCGAGCGGGGAAGGCTCTCTGGGGCTGTCTCCGCCTCTCTGTGTGCGACGTCTTCTGCTTTGCAGACCCGGCAGTCACAAGGGTGGCTGATGGCAGGCTGTGTCTACCATGTCACAGTTTTAGAACCGTGTGCACAGCTGGGTGCAGTGGCGCACGCCTTAATCCCAGCGGCTTGGGAGGCAGAGTCAGGAACATCGCAAATTCAAGAGAGGCAGTCTGCGTAATTTAGCGAGACCCTGTCTCAAAAAGTAAAAAAATGGGTTGAGGGTGCAGCTCAGTGGTCCAGCACTTGCAGAGCATGCAGGTGTGTGGCCGTGGGTTCAACCCCCAGTACCAAAAACAAAAAACAAAACAAAACAAACAACAACAACAACAACAAGTGTGTGTGAAATGCTTCTTGACTACAGTCTACAAATATGAAAAGCGCTTTACCTGGTCTGGAAAATGGGGTGGGTGTGAGGTAGGGTTGGCAAGGGCGAGGGGCTGGGTAGGGCCCCCCACTGTGGCACCTTAATGTCTTTAGAACTTTTACCTAAGTCTGCCTCGACTCACAGAACATGTGCCTTTAGAGATCACCAGCAGGCTTGGCTGAGTGCAGTGGCGCACGCCTGTCATCACAGCAACTCAGGAGGCTGAGGCAGGAGGATCACAGGTTCGAGGCCAGAGGCAGCCTGTACAATTTAGTGAGAGCCTATCTCAAAATAAAAAATAAAAAAGGGTTTGGGGGTGCGGCCCAGTAGTAGAGCACTCATAAAGTATGTGTGAGGCCCAGGCTTCAACCCCCAAGTACTGCAAAAATAAAACAAAAAGTAGATTTGAGTGTGTGAAAGGGACACAGGGCCAACTGGACAAGGTCCAGCTGGAGTTGGAACAACATAAGATAGACTTAAATTATAACCGGAAATAAGAAATAAATGTGTTTGTGGTGACAAGAGAAAAGTCTCCCATACTCAAGAATTATGCAGATTAGCTGGGTGTGGTAGCGCACACCTGTAATCCCATTGGCTCCAGAGGCTGAGACAGGAGGATCACAGGTTCGAAACCAGAGGCAGTCTGTGTAATTTAGTGAGACCCTGCCTCAAAAAGTAAAAAAAAAAAAAAATGGGCTAAGGGTGCAGCTCAGTGGTCCAGCACTTGCAGAGCATGCAAGTGTGAGGCTCTGGGTTCAACCCCCAGTACCGGGGGTGGGGGTGGGTGGGGGGGTGGGGGAAGGAATAAAATAAAAAGAATCATGCAGATGCGCCCCCTTCCAGTGTGGCTGTGCACAGTGATGTCCTTCCAAAGAGGACTCAGTGGAGGTGGGGGCTTCATAGCCAAGACCCTGACAGAGGCTCCGACAGCCAGGTGCCCAAGGTCAGCGTGGGCTGTGCACCTGGCTGTGCACCTGGCTGTGTGCTGGTGTAGTGTGCTCTAGTGAGGTGAGGACGTGGCACCTCACCCCGGTGGCCTTCCTCTTCAACCCTGGGCCCCAGTTTGTTCATGAGGAAAACATCAGGCTGTCCCAGCTGAGGGGTCCCCTAGGGACCCCTCACCCGCACTCCTCAGAACTGTGTGTGCTCCTCAGAACCGGTAAGATCATCAAAAACAAGGACAATTTTATTGAGAGGCTGTCACAGCCAGGAGGAGCCTCAAGGAGACTTGACAGCCAGCTGTGATGTCGTGTCTGGGGTCCTGGGGCAGGAAAAGAGCATTAGGTGAAAGTGAAGCAAATTTGAATAAAGTATGGGCTTCAGATAATCCTGAAAAAATTACAGATGTCATTTTCTCCTGGGACCTTCCTAGCCTTTAAGACGGGGGCTGGTTTGCAGATTTTCTGTTTCTCCAGCCCTTGGCTTTCCAGGCCTTAGAACTGAGTTCCCAGGAGCCCAGTCTGGGGAAGCTTGAGTTCACCAATGAAAAGCATGTCCTGTGGCAGGGGGCGCATTTGTAACCGTTGCACTTCCCAACAGGGCTTGGCAGGCGCCGTGCCACCAGCATGCTTGAAGAAAGTGAGTGACGTGAAACTCCAAGCAGGTCTGTAGTCTCTGGTTTTCTTAGTAAAGATTCCTTCTTCCCTCTCTTCTTTTCATTCTTTTGTTTGTTTTTCGGTACTGGGGGTTGAACCCAGGGCCTCGCACCTGCATGCTCTGCAAGTGCTGGACCACTGAGCTGCACCCCCAGCCCATTTTTTTTACTTTTTTTCGAGACAGGGTCTCGCTAAGTTACGCAGACTGCCTCTGGTCTCAAACTTGCGATCCTCCTGCCTCCGCCTCTCAAGCCGCTGGGATGACAGGCGTGCGCCACCGCGCCTGGCTCGTAACTTGTACGTTTTTGAGACAAAGTCTCATGATGGAATGCAGGCTGGCTTCAAACTTGCGATCCTCCTGCCTCCGCCTCCTGAATGCTCGGGTTGCAGGCAGGCGCCACCACACCCTGCAGCTCTGGGGTTTTGCCAAACACATGGTGCCCAGGCAGTGGCCACCACGATCAGGAGAGAGGGCTCCAGAACACTCCCTCCTGCCCTTCTGTGGTTCGCCCTTCCCCTACCCCTGGCAACCTCTGATCGGTGTCTTGTCCTCTTAAACTTGATATTTTTTAGTTAAATGACAAGTCCACGCCTGGCCCCGGCCATGGCCAGCCTGAGGCACGGCCGACCCACCTGCATCAGGGCGGCGTTTGGCTCAACGGGTTTCCGGAAGAGACAGAGAACCGCACGCCGTTACCTCCAGGTGCCCTCCCCCCACCACCTCTAATTCTGGGTTGGGGTTGGGTGGGGAGGGGGACGGGGCTGCAGCCCAGATGGGCCCTTGGAAAATACTCATCATGGGGGCCAGGGTCTTGGGTCATCTTCTCTTTCTAAAACTTGTTGTTGATGTTAGGTGCCGTCGAGTCGGTATGCGACTCATAGCGACCCTCTGTACAACAGGAGAAACACTATTGTCAGTGCTTCTCTGCTGTTCATAGGGTTTTCAATGGCAGATTGATTTTTGGGAGTGGGTTGCCAGGTCCTTCTCCCAAGCCTACAGCTTCTGGTGTTCCCAGGCAGTCTCCCATCCAGGTACTAACCAGGCCCGACCCTGCTTAGCTTCCGAGATCTGACAGGATTGGGTGCCACCAAAACTAGAGGCATCCAAATTTCAGTGCTTTGAATCTCTCCTCTGCTTAAGAGCAGCAAAGCAGAGCGCACAGTTGCCTTCTTGGGCAGCCTAGGGCATTGGAGGCTGGGTCTGGTACTCCCGAGGGTCCCTGAGCAGGGTCTGGATCTCACCAGACCTCAGATGCTGCGTCTCTGAAGGGTGGGGCTGGGAGGAGGATCTGGTGTTTTCCACTACCTTCGGGCTTTGGGGACGAGGCGGGTCACCTGTGTCCACCCACATGACGGTGGGTAGAGCTTGCAGCTGAAGCCCCCTTGCTGCAGCCTGGTCCTGCTCTTCCTGTAAGCAGAGGTCCGGGGCTGCATCTCAGTCCCTCAGACCCAGCCCGCTGAGGGCTGCTGCGCCTCTGCGCCGGCTCCTGGGACAGCTTGTCTTGCCTGTCCCCCGCCTGGCCAGGGCAGTGTCCAGCACGGCCTGCCCTGTCACATGCTAATCCGCCATCCTTGGCCTTGGTGGGAAACATCATCCAGACCCTCTTTCCGCAGGTCAACCACAGGAAGAATTACATGGACTTTGCCGGAAGCATCTGGAGAGAGGTAGGTCACGGGATGGCTGTGGAGCCACTTTTGTTGTTTATGGGATGGTGGAACCCCAAAGCAAAGGCAGGGAACAGACCTCAGGGCGAGCTCTTGCTGTGGGAGCTCCCTAAAGAGCCCGGGCTCAATTTAAGGAGATTTTTTAATTTTTTTTTTGAGATGGATGTCACTGTGTTGCCCTGGCTAGCTGTCAGGCTCAAGCAATCCTCCTGCCTCAGCCTCCCTAGTCCTGGGACTACAGGTATGTGTCTCTGTACCTGGCAAATCAGGGTTTTTGTTGTGCTTTTTTTTTTTTTTTGCAGTACTGGGGGTTGATCCCAGGGTCTCGCGCCTGCATGCTCTGCAAGTGCTGGACCACTGAGCTGCACCCTCAGCCTCCCGAGAAGCAGGGCTACAGGCACGCACCACCGTGCCTGGCTGCTTGATCTAACGCATTAAGAAACAATTTAAGCCGGGTGTGGTGGCGCATGCCTGCAACACCAGCACTCAGGAGGCCGAGCCAGGAGGGTCAGCATGTGTTGCTGGCCAGCCTGGACTCCACAGCAAGTCCCGGGATGGCCTGGGCTATCCTGTCTCAAAAAAACCAAAAGAACAAACAAAACAATTACAGATTCCCTTGTGAGGTGGATTACATAAGATTTTCCAGCAGCAAGTGATGGGAGTAATTTTTGCGTCCGCACGTGTTGTGCTCTGCCTCCCTTTTAGGAACTGCTAACCGGCTAGGGAATGCTTTGTGATCAGTTTCTAGATCCTTACGATGGTGATTCAGAAGACACTCTCGGCCATCTCAGCTACCTCGTCTACCGATCCCTGGGTGACAGAAACCGTAACGTGCCCCTGCACACACTCAAGTGCCAAAGCCTGGAGGAAGCTGGTGTGGACGACCACCTCTCCTCGAGGGCGCCAGACCCCGTGGTGAAAGCTGCAGGCTGGGCGCCTGCATCCCCAGAGCCGAGCGATGTGGACATGCAGCCCGAGGGCGAGGCAAGGCCACCTGTGCAAGACGCTGGCCACCAGGAGGCGGGCAGGTGGCCCACTGGACGCACTGCCTCGCCAGAGGCCTGGAGAGCGACCAGGGCCACTGACCCTGCTGCTATGGTGCAGCCTGGCAGAGCCAGGGGAACACGGCTGCCGCCCAGACTCGGGAGCGACAGAGACAAGGGGTCCAGGCTGTCCCTCTGCAAGAGGAAACTGGAGCTTTTACTTGCAGAGCCTGTGAAGATTAAGAGAAGGAAGAAGTACGTGGCCTCTTCCACGGTGACCCCACCTAGCTTAGAGGGGCCTGAGGCCCGGGCTAACGTGGATGAACGTACACATTTTAAAAATGAAACACGTGGCCTCCCCCTTTTTTGTGGTACTTGAATTCAGGGCCTCACACATGCTTCACAAGTGTGCTATCCCTGAGGTACCCCATTCCATTGTATTTTGGGTCGGGTCTCGCTAGGTTATTCAGGCTGCCTCTGGCCTCGAACTCTTGATCCTCCTGTGTTAGCCTCCTGAGTCGCTAGGATTACAGGGGAGCACCATTGTGTCCAGCTCCAAGTGGCCCTTTTCCTGTCCCCCCCCCCTCAGTACTGGGGGCTGGACCCAGGGGCTTGCGCATGCTGGGCAGGTGGTACACGGCTGAGCTGCCTCAAGCTCCTTCTTTACTTTTTATCATGAAACAAGGCCTCACTGAGTTGCACAGGCTGCCTCTGGCCTTGAACTTGCAACCCTCCTGCTTCAGCCTCCCGAGTTCTGGGATTACAGGCGTGCACCACCACGCCAAACTCCCAGAGAATTTTACTTTTTCTTTTTGGTGGCATCAGGGATGGAACCCAGGGCCTTTGTGCATGCTAGGCCAGTGATCTACCACTGAGCTACAGTCCCAATCTTTTATTAAATCTTTGTATACTGTTTTTTTTTTTTTTTGGGGGGGGGACCCTTGACTCATGGGGTCTATTCTTCAACTTGGATGAAGGCTGTGACCTTGGAACCTGCTCCTCACAGGTGACCTTTGGGGAGGAGCCCAGCTATGGGTGTTGATGAGAGGTGAAGCCACCTGGGAGCAAACTAAAGGCCAGCTCTGCGTGCAGGCCCCTGGGGACAGCGGCCTCTTCAGGGAGTGCCCGGGGCCGGCCCCCACTGTGTGCTGACTCACAGACTGCATCGCGGTTCTGAGCGGGAAGCTTGGGCTGGGCCCCTGGAGTGACATTCTCAGTGTCAGGTCTGACCCCGGCCTTTCTGCGGGTTCACTGCGCTCTCCTTTGCCTCCCCGCAGGTAGCGAGAGCACAGCGAGTGTGGTGTGACGCTGGTGGCCTCTTCCTGTCTTCTCCCAACGGGACACTCCTCAGCCACAACCGTGCTGGCCCCAGAGGCAAATAAAAGAAGCTGCTTCGAGGAGGCAGTTGTTCATTCTGGGGGCCGGGCCTGCCTCCGGGGGTGCTGCTGGGCCGCCCCAGCCCCTCGGGAGGGTGGGGTCCTGCTCATCCTGTGGCAGGGCCACCGCTGGCTCTGCCGGAAGGACTAGGGCTGGTGATATCCTGCGTGACCTGGTCGTGGGCCGCGTGGGTGGCCCCGAGGCGGAGGTCCTGCCCTGGAGCTGGCGAGCCTGCTACCCCGGGGGGAGCCCCTCAAGCCCCATGGAATGAGGTGGAGCCAGGGTCTGGGCGGGGGCTGGCGGGGTGTGAGTGGGAGGCAGCGAGGAGGAGCCTCAGGCTCTCCGTGTGGGGGCCACATGGTCACCTGTGTCCCGTGTGGGCCCTGGGGCCGGGCTGTTTCTGCTCAGTGACCTTTGGGCTGCGTTCCTCCTGGCTGGGACCCTCTGGGGTTAGCAGGATAGTGAGCCTGTGCGGTGTCAGCGTCGGCCAGGACCAGCTGAGGCCGAGACAGACGAGGTGGGAGCCTGCCATGCTTAGTGTTTTATTTCACGAAACGAGCCAGGCTATCGACTTTCTAAAACACGTGCTTCTTCCTTTATAAACTCCACGGTTCCACCCCTCTAACTCACCCAGCCACTTGCTTCTCGCCAGCCCACACCTGCCAGACACGCGGGGACGGAGACGTGTTAAATACTGAGTTCACTACTATGGGAAGGGGAAGCCAGAGAAGCTGAGTTCTACTCTGTGCACAGGACCGCGACCCCGCGCTCGTAGAAGCTTCGAGGATCTTCCTTGGTGGCGATTTCGAAGTCTACGGTGAAGATGAGGTCTGCCCGGGTGAAGTTCAGATAGACGGGCAGGGTCACCTGGGAGGGGAGGGGAGGAGGCTCGTCAGGAGGTGGCCCGCGCTTGGGCGCAGGGGCGGGGGTGAGGGCCGGGCGTGAGGGCCGGGCTTGCAGGTGGGGCGTCCTGCCCAGGGGGCAAGGGAGGGCAGCCGCTCACCACGCTGGCCTTCTTCTCAGCGTTCGTCTGCTTGACCCAGCGCAGCTGCGTGAGCGGCAGGGCGGTGGAGATGGCGTTGGAGAGCGACAGCTTGTTGTTGCTGCATGTGGCCCCCTGAAGCTTCAGGCCTGTGGGGGCAAGAGGCGACCCGCTGTGGGTGCCCCGCGCCCACATGACTGGCCCAGGGCCAGATAGCCGACTGCTGGCCTTCCACACTCCAGGCAGGGAACCCCAGGGACCCCCTCCCCGGGGGGCTGGGAGGCTCCAGCTCACCTGTGACTCCAAAGCTACAGGCATCGAGAGTGGCGCCCTGCGATGTGGTGACGCTGACCTCCAGGCACAGCTCCTCCAGGGACCAGCTGTTGGCCTGGGCCACGTACTGCCTGGTGGCGGTGATGTAGGCCTCGGGCACGAACAGGCCCCCGAGGCACACGTGGATGTTCTGTGGGGAAAAGGGCGTGGGTCAGGCGGCGCGGGGCTCCTGAGGACGGTGCGGTGCCGCCCGAGCCTCCCGGCCTCCCGAGCGGCTTCCCCACCTTTAGCTCCTTGGCACCCCCGGAGGCCGCGGCCTGAGAGATGTTCTGCAGCTGTTTGATGCGCTCGCTGAAGTCGGACACCCACTGGATGACGGTCATGCCGGCGGGCACCGTGTAGTGCGACCAGCTCCGAGGCAAGATCCCTGCAGTGTGGCACGGACCCTGGGCTCGGCATCAGGTCTTACAACTCCTGGGGGCCTGAGCCGTCCCGTACCGCCCTCCCACCCAGGGCTGCGCCAGGCGCCCTGGCCAGGCCACCCATCACCCGTCTCCTCTCTGGCCCGTGGCACGTCTGTTCGGTGACCCTCTCGGGTCAGGCTGGCCTGGGTGCAGGTCTGGGGAGCCACACTCGCAGCCATGTACACCACAAAGACTCAGCCGCCCTGCAGTGTGGACCTGGGGCTCCCGACCCGCCTGCTCCTGCCTTGCCTTCCTCTCTTTTTGGAGACTGTTCTGCTACGCAGCCTGGGCAGGCCTCGCGCTGGTGAGCCTCCGGCCTCTGCCTCCTGCGTGCCCGGCCGACAGGCAGGACCACCCCGCCCACTGCAGCTCCCGCTTTCCCTCTGTCCTGGCCCACCCAGTCTCCACAGCCCCCACCCACCACGGTCTCCTCCCACTGCACTGAACACCCCTAAAAATCACAGCTGTCACATGGAGACCTCAGGTGCAGCTCAGGGGCCCGGCACAAAGGAAAGACTGGCGGACATCCCGAGCCCCTCCCTATCGGCGCCTGTGCATGAGGCCCGCGCACAGCCAGGTCTGCCTGGGAACCTGTCCGTGGCTATGGCGCGGGGCTGCTCTGCACGTGAGGGGCCCGGGCGTCTCGGCACCTTTCACCAGCTCGTTGATGAGCGTGCGCAGGTAGTTCGTCTGCTTCTTCTTCCCTTCGCACACCTGGACGACGTCGGCCAGGTCCTGGCGCACGTCCTGCAGCAGCTTAGCTCCCATCTTCACCTCCCTCTCGAAGAACCTGAACAGAGGGTCCTGAAAGCGCAAAGAGGACGTAAGGCCGGACAGAAGGGGGCGAAGGATGAGGCCCCATCACCAGAAAGGAGATTCTGCCCAGAGCTGACTCGGCTGCAGGGGGGCTGCAGGGGAGGCTCAGACCCAGTGGAGAGACAGAGCCGGCCGGAGACCTGGTGTGGCCCGGCCTGGCTGATGGCTCCCTTCTAAAGCCACTGCCTCGCCTGGGGACAGAGGACGGTTCTAGACATTTTTAGCCGCTTTACAGGGGTCGCCCCTCGTGCCCAAAAATGGGTTTGGCCACACCTGCCCTGAGCAGCACGAGGCGCGTGCGGCCCCAGCTGGGCCTCCGCAGACACCTGGAGGCCAGGCCACGCCACTACCTTGATGTTCTCCACGGTGCGCTTGAGTGGGCTCAGGGTCTGGGGGATGAGCTGCAGCCAGTTGGACGCCGTGGTGTGCAGCGTCCGCATCCAGGCCGGGCGCCCGTCGGCCGTGGAGTCGGCGCGCGCCTTCTTCTCGGCCTCGGCGTAGGCCAGGTCGTCCTCGTCCTCCAGCATCTGCATCTTGAGCATCTTGCTGATCATGTCCACGCCTGGGCCGCGGCGCGAGGGCAGGGAGGACGGGAGGCAGAGGGGACGGATTTGAACCCGGAGGCCACGGCCAAGTTCCCCCTGGGAGAGCTACGGTGGCCCAAAGCGCTCTGGGCCGGTGCGTGGCTTTGGTTTTGCCCCCTGCTGAGTGGAGCGACACCCCCAACAATGTACATGATGTTAAAGTACAGGAGCTGCCCAGCCAGAAGGCTGAGGACATAAACACAGGACCACGCTGGGCCCAAGGTCAGGCACAGGACTGTCAGAGGACCCTGTGCTCTGGGGGGCCCGCCTGCTTCTAGACTGAGACAACTGGCGGCTACACTGCCCCTCTGGTACCCTTTGGCTGGTGACATGGCTGAGACCACCTGGTCCCAGTGGCACCTCCAGATCCTCCCTCCAACCCCATGCCCAGGCTGCGATGGAGGCGCCACGGCGGGGCAGATCTCTGGATCACGGCACCCACTGCCCTGGCCCTCACCCAGAGGGGACAAAGGCCGAGCTGCTAAGCAGCTTTGCCTCCTGGAGGCTGGAGCTGTGCACCTAGTGCAGGCAGGCACACGCTCACATCCCAGGGCCTCTGCCCGGTGGCGCATGGCCCTGCTGTGTGCTCTGCCAGAACCGGGTGAGCCGACAGGAAGAACTTCCTCAGAAAAGAGGCGCCACAGGACTGAGGGCAGGCTGGGGTTCACAGCACGTGACACCAGTACTGACGCCTCTTCGGTAATTCGTGGACAGTGTCTACACGAGGACCTCCCACCTGACCGACTGCCCCTTCGCCGCCTGAGGCCAGCAACAACTGTTCACCACCGCTGGCCACCTTGGACGGCCAGCTCGGCTCCTGGCCTGACTTCCACCTGCTGGTGCCACCTCTGTGCGCGCCCGTCTCACATGGAGCCCCACATGTGTGGCGACTCAGGCTACAACAAGCCCTGGACCTGGATACTCAAATAACCGACGCCATCTCCTTCTGTTGTCCCTTGTCTCTCCTGGGACTTTATCTCCTGGAAGTTTAGATTAAGCAGCGGCTCTCAAACGTGCCTGTCACCTGAAGGACGTGGTAGGACGGGTTGCCGGGCCCCACCCCCGTTCTGGTGGCGGTCTGGGGCCGAGACTGAAGACTGTTCTTCCCTTGCTTTTTTTGGCAGTGCTGAGGCCGGAACCCAGGGTCTCACACATGCTGGGAAAGCGTTCTCCTCTGCCTCACGCCCCAGCCCCTGAACGCCAGTGTGTGCGTGTCTAACAAGTTCTAGCCGAGGTTGTGTCCCCAATTTGGGGACCAGATTATGAAAAGCACTGACCAGGTGACTTCTTAGCTGCCTTCTGGTTCAAACTACTTCCGAACAGCATTGGGAAAAAGAACTTGTAGGTGAAAAGGGAACCAGCTAAAAAATGTATTCCAGGAGAAAGATCACTGGTTATAAACATTACTACTTACGCGGCCTCAGGTTCCATCATCAGCACCACCAAAAATAGTGTTTACAGAACTATCAAGACTTTCCTCTAGAACCCAGGGTCTGGCCCAGAACCTAAGGCTCAGGCTCTCGCCCTCCCCTGCTAGGCCTGGAGTATGTGGCAGCCGCGGAAGGGCTGGCGACGCACCCTGGGTGGTGAGGAGGACCCTCTCGGCGTTGTTGGGCAGGCCCAGCCAGGAGGGCGTCTGCGTGTCGGGCAGCAGCTCCACCCACTGCACGAACTCCTCGCGCCTGGAAAACACGTGGAGGCCACGTCAGGGGTGGTGCCAGCCGCCTCCCACGCAGCCGCGACATGGGCTCTGCGGGGCGGCCGCGTACCTGATGCCGTCGGGCATCTGAATGTCCTTGTGGCCGTCCACCTTGCATGCCAGCTTGAATTCGCTGTCGAAGCTCCGGGTTGTGAAGAGGCGCTCCAGGAAGGTGTTGAGCAGACGCTGGTCGAACTCGTTGTCCACACGGCCCCCGTAAATGGACTGGGCCATCAAGGTCTTCAGAGCGGACCAGGGGATCTTATCGGGTGAGATGTTCTGCCTGCCCTGGGGTGTGGAAAGGCGGGATTACGCGCACACTCCGAGGGTGGGGTGCAGCTGCCTTTCTCTCACTCCCTTGCAGGCACCCGCCGCCGCCAGTCATGGTTCAGCTGCTGCAAGTGCCAGCTTGTTCCCTGAACCCCGGTCCCGCACCTTCCCCCTCTGCACACACATCGCTCATGCCACCCAGTGTACTTGCCTTGGCCGTGTCGTCCAGCCACGTGTCTACGGTGTCGCAGGCCGACCGCAGGTCAGATTCTCCAAACTCGTATTTCTTTGACCAGCCCAGTGGTGCATAGCGCAGGCGCTCTTGGATGATGGCGTGGAACCAGGCCAGCAGGAAGTATAGGCGGGCCCGCTCGTTGGGAGACTGGGGGGGCAAGTGACCGAGGAGAGGACTGTCAGAAAGCAGCACACTTTCTAAGTGTAGGTGCCACATCAGAGCCAGATCTGCGAAAAGCTTTCCACACTGGCATCTGAGCCACCCTGAAATTCAGCACCAAACAGGTACGGCGGCTAAGAGAAAGTGTGCCAGATTTTCAACTAATAAGGATGGTAGCCAGTGACACTCAGAAAGACTTAAGTCAGCCAGCAGGAGATTAAACCCAGCTTAGGGAACAGTGGATCACAGCACAAAGTGAGAGGGTCCTTGTGAGATATAGCGAGAACTGACACAAGCTCCTTGCCCCTGTCCCCTCCTCTCGAGCAAGTATCCCAGTCTTCATGTGGCACCTGGGTCTGCATGGCCTCCAGGGCCATTTCTCGGGAGGAGCGGGGCTTGCCCACCACCCTCTCTGGGACACACGGCCTGAGTTCCAGCTTCACAGCAGGTGGGCCGGCTCACCTAGGACTACTTGCCAAGCCTGGGAACCCAACACTGTGTACGTGGCCTCGGAACTTTCCACATGTGCCCCGGAAGGAAATCCCATCTATTCCTGATACGGAAATTGCCCGTGTGATGCACCAGGATGGGATCGCTGGGAAGCACAGCCGTGCCGGTGAGTCCAGAGAGGCGGCTTACACAGAGGCGGCACACCAGGGGGACGAGGCCGTTACCTTGCATATCCGCGACACGGGGATGCTGCTGAACGTCCTCAGCATGTTGGCCTTCACGCCTGGGGGTGGCTCAAACACAAAGATGCGACCCGCACGGAGCAGATTCACAGGCACCTAAGGGAGAGGGCGGTCCCTGTGGTTCCCACACAGGTGTGTTCCGACTCCACACGCACGGGGCTTGCACGGGCACGGAGCGTGCGCACCAGCGCCCAGCGCCCTCTTGGCTCACCTTGGGGTTGATCTCCATGGTGAGGAAGAGGCGAAAGCAGGCGTGTGGCTGCAGGGAATGCAGCTTCTTCTCCAGCTGCATCAGCCACCCTGGCGCCAGGTGCACGTTCTTCAGCATCACCCACCTGCACACACAGGGAAAGCCAGGGACTCGCGGGCTTCCGGCGGAATGGCCGGGGACTCCACGTTCAAAGTAAAGCCAGTCCAGCCTACCTGCCTGACTTCACAGCAGTGTTTATGGCCTTATCCGCCTGGTTAAAGCCTTCTGCCGAGCCTGGAACAAGGAAGCGTGGTGTGAGCGAGGGCGGCCTTACTTCAGCCTACCACGCATCAGGAGCCAACACGCATCCTTACCGATGGCGATCGAGGTGATCTGTGTGTTCTGCTCGGCCGCGAGGTCCTCCACGTGCCCGCTGGCATCATACCCGGGGACAGAGCACATCAGCACCGGCGTGTTTGGCTTCACCTGCAGACGCAGGGGCAGAAGTGAGATGCCCAGCCCGCGGGGAGAGGAAGGAGAGCCCTGAGGGTGGGGCTGAGCAGATCCAGGGGCTGCGGTGCTGGCGTTGGGGAGACTGCAGCCAGGAGGCAGAGTGGAAGCCGGGCTGCTGCAGATGCGGACGGCCCAGGACAGGGCCCCAGGACGCTACCTCTGTGCCCACAATGTGGGTCAGGTCCAGTGGCTGCTCCATGATGGACATGAAGGACTCCCCGAGGTTTGTGGAGACGAACACGTGGGCCATGGCCAGCAGGCGATCGGGCCGGAAGGCCTGGATCAACAGCAGGCGGTGGATGGCCTGCCCGATGGGAGCTGAAACGAGGGGCGCCCAAGGTTGGTGAAGGCACCTGCTCCTGTCTGGACCGCTCTGCCCAGAACACCGGCTTGGCAGCACTCAGCGCCCGAGATCCAGCTCGAACCCCATCCTGGAAAGCACGTGGTCTCCCTGCCCCCTCAGGCCTGAGAGAATCTGTCTTCCTGTTCTGCAGGACCGTTAGGTAGTAAGGCCTTGTCCTGAGGTGTCTAAGTGTAGCTGCAGGATGAGATGCCATTTGTTGATTCTATTCTTTGTTTTGAGAGAGGGTCTCCTTGTGTAGTCCAGGCTCACCTGGAATTTACAATCCTCAGGTCTCGGCCTCCTGAGTGCTGGGATTAGAGATGTGAGTTCTTTTCTTTTTTTTTTCCCAGTACTGGGGAGTTGAACCCACACCCTCACACATGCTTTTGTGAATGCTCTACCACTGAGCTGTGCCCTCAGCCCCCTTTTTATTTTGAAACAGGGCCTCGCTAACTTGCACAGGCTGCTTCTGCCCTTGAACTCACGATCCTCCTGCTTCTGCCACCTGAGTTGCTGCGATTACAGGTTTGTCACACGGTGCTTGGCTTTTTTTTTTTTTTTTTTGTGGTGCTGGGTATTGAACCCAGGGTCTCATGCATGCTGGGCGAGGACTCTACCACCGAGCCACAGCCCTAGCTTATTTGCTGATTGTTAAGGCACCCTATTAGTCCCTGTTTACTGGGGATGGGGTGTAGCTCTGTGGTGGAGTGCCTACCCAGCACGCTCAAGGCCCTAGGTTTAATCCCCAGCACCATTAATAAATAAGTAACATCTACAAAAGAGCACTTGCCTAGTACCTGGCTGTTGCCTAACACCTAAGAACTCTCAGTAGTCTTGAGTAGAGCAGTGGCTGGTGTGGGTGCCGCAGCCTCCCCTCTGCCCTTTGGGTCGGCTCTTGAGCTTCGAGAGCCGCCTCTTCTCTCGCAGCCTGGGTAGCCCAGGGCCTGGTCAGACGGTCAAGAGCTCTTCGCGGCACGATTAAAGACGCTTCCCCTTGATGCTAGGCAAGGGCCTTCCTACTCCCTGCCTCTCTGGTCTCTAAGGATGAGCTGAAGGAGGCGTTAAGAGCCTCTGGATCTCCCACTCCTACCTAGGAACCGGCTCCCTAAGCACTCTCCTAAGACGCTCTGCTTGCTTTTGCTTGGTGCTGTGTTCTCACACAGCTGTGCAGCCCAGGCTGGCCCAGAACTGGTAACTGTCCGGCCTCTGTCTCCTGAGCAGCTGGATGACGGGTTTGCCACCACCCCTGCCCGGTTTCCTAGGAAGTTTTAATGCTGAAGTACCTATCACGGGAGTCGGTGACTTTTTGCTTCCTGGGAAGCCCACACCCCGACTCCACACTCAGGCCCAGAAAGAAAATGGCAGGGGCCTGTCTGCAACTCACTTGCAGGGCTGTCCTCACTCCAGAGGTACGGCACCGTCTGCTCCGGGGAGCTGCTGTCCAGCCAGATGCCAAATTGCTGTGGGGACAACAGAGAAATGACCACCGTGGAACAGGGCTGATGTTCTTTCTTTTTTTTTTTTGTGGTGCTGGTGGTCAAGCCCAGGGTCTTGTTCCACGACTGAGCTATCCCCTGAGAGCGTGAGCTGAGCTCTGGGCAGGTGCTGAGGCGACAGGGTCAGGCGCCCGAAACAGGACGGCACACACTCAACACTCGGGGCTTCACACATGTGCAATTCCTCACTGCCGGAGCAATGGGAAAAAGCCACCTGTCCTCACTGGGAACACGCGCAGCAGCACCGACCTCGTCCGCCTGAACCTTGGCGATGAGATCTTTAAAGGCAGGAAGGCAGCTCAGCCTCACGACGGCCTCTGCCTGCTCCACAGTCAGGCCCTGGATCTTGGGGGTGGAGCCGGCACTCAGCACGATCTCCTTGCCTCTCAGGAAGTGCTGGAACTCTGCGTCGTAGGTGGGCTCCCTGTGGAGGGTGACAGGTCAGGGACGATCTCCTTATGTGCCTTCCATTATCACTGAAATAACTACGGTGATCCAAAGGCAGGGAGAATAGGATGCGTCTGAACGCCCAGCACTCAGAGGCAACCGACGCCACGGTGCCACCCTGTGATGGCGAGGGCGGGTGGCGGCCTCACCCCATCGTGCCCTTCAGCTTGATCCTTGCCAGCAGCATGGCGAAGGTGATGTGGTCCTGGTGCAGCATGCCTCTGGCCACTCGGTTAAAGGCCACCTGGGGTCAGAGGAGGAGACACCATGTTCCTTCTTTTTTTCCTCTGCGACACTCGCGCCCTGAACCCAGGCCTCGTGGGACCTTGGCAAGGGCTCAGCAGCTAAGCGGCTGTGAGCTGGCCCCTTACCTGGAACAGGTCCTTGGTGATGATGGAGAGGCGCTGCGTGTGGTCGGTGACGCCCTTCAGGTTCGGGTTCTCGTACAGGACGTTGTGGTAGATGTCCAGGAAGAACTGCAGAGAGTACTGGTACAGGAAGTGTATCTGGAAGGGAGCGGGTGCGGACGTCAGGCCACCGTCCCACGCCCCGGCGGCAGCCTGGGCGGCTGGGGGCCCCTCGTCACCTGCTTCAGGGACTCCATGGTGAAGTAGATGCTGCTGCAGGCGGTGGAGAGCGGCAGGTACTGCTGGGACACGGTCTCCACCTCCTGCATGACGATGTCGGTCTCCTCCACCTTCCGGGTGACCTCGGCGGCCTCGCGCTTCAGGTTCTCCAGGGTGGTTATGATGGTGTCGTCGTCCAGAATGCGGCCCTTCACCTCGTTCAGGGCTTGCAGCAGAGACTTCTCCAGCTGGCGCAGGCGCAGCTGGAACTCCCCTGAAGTGGTCAAGACACGCGGCTTTGGTCTGATACTTACGCTGCTCCGGACGAAAGCTCCCTGAAGCGTCCCCCCAAACCTGGGTCGTCCCGGGCCTTTTAAAGCTCCTCCCCGCACCCGTACCCACTTCCCGCAGCTGGAGACCCAGCGGCGCACCTTGAAGTTTGAGGAGGTCGGAGCGTTTCTCGTCCACGTCAGGCCTCTCTGCTTTGAGCACTTCGTTGAGACACTGGCTTTGTAAACTGCTCCGGGTGACGGTGAAGTTCACAAACGTGACCCGGGAGCAGAGGTCTGGCGGGAACTCCACCTGCCCACACAGGACCAACAGTCTGTGTCATTTACTCAGCTGCACAACCAAAGAGCGCCACATTCCTACGTGAAGTGTCTGCCACTGACCGTTGGGTCCCGGGTGGACAGGAAGATGACAAATGATGGAGACAGGTCTATGTCCTGGTCCCCGAGGGTGATCAGCACTCTCCCTCCTGTGCGTCGAACTTCACGGTTCAGCACGGGATTCAAAACTGGATCATAGCTTTCCACGTCCTACACGGCACACGAGTGAAACGGACATCGACTTCCTGCTGCAGACAATACCCTACCCCAGGGGCCCCTGGTCACTCCCACCTGCGCTGTCCACTCTGACTGCTGAGGGCCGCACGTGGCTGCTAAGCTTCACTTGTTGTTATTAGGTGCCGTCGAGTCGGTATCCGACTCATAGCGACCCTCTTAGGGTTTTCAATGGCTGAGTGCTTCGGGATTGCCTTGGGAGTGGATTGCCAGGCCCTTCTCCCATTTTTGCGGTGCTGGGAATTGAACTCAGGGCCTCAGAGACTGCAGCGCAGAGCTCTACCCACTGAGCTAAATCCCAGCCCAAGCTTCACTTAGTTAAAATTAAAAATTGAGGTTGGGCGTGTGGCGCATGCCTGTGATCGCAGCCCCTGGAGGCCGGGGCAGGATCCTGCGTCTGAGGGCAGCCCACAGTTACACAAACCACAGGAAGAGCTCAGGAGCCACACCTGGCTCTTGGCTCCCGTGCTGGACATCTCTGATTGTAACACATGTCCCTCATGGCAGAAGCTCTAGTGTCAGGGCTGATTTAAACTCTCTGAATGGAATTTTAAATGCAAACACTGCTTTTGTTGGATTTCCATTTTACAGGACAATCTCAAAGCTTTATCCTTGTTTTGATATCAAACCAAGTCTAGTAAAGCTCAAAGGTGATCAATGTTTACTATATATATAATTTAGTTTTACTTCCCATCAAGTGTGTTTGAAAAACACTAAATGCAACCCAAAAGAACTCACTCCTGGCAGCAGGTTTGAGGAATTTGAATGCAGACACAAACCTGGACTAGAAGGGGGTTGCCAAACCTCAGCGCACTCTCCAAGTTCTTTCTGAAGGCATCATCCAAGAAGCTGGTCCGTGTGATCTTGCGATCCTTGTATTCATTCATAATAAATTCTGTGGCCTGTCCGGAGGGGTCAATGATCAGCGGATACCTGAGGATGAGGCAACAGAAGATCAGGGTAAAAATCCAGCAAGAAAAACAAAGTCCCCGCTCAGACAGGAGGAAAGAAAGGCCATCATGACATGCAGTGGTGTCTAGATGTTTCCAGATACACCAACGCAGACAGACATGACCTCACTCCTTAACGCTACACCAAGTCATCTTTCTGAAGACCCCCCTCTTGGATGGCTCCGCACCTACCTGTTGAACCGCTTCAGCATGATGGCATTTTCCGTGCACAGGTCATCAGCAGGCAAGGAGCTGGCCTGCCAGCGAAGGCGCTCGTCCGCGTTGGAGAGGTACTCCGTCCTCGCGATGTCCGTGCGGAACTGAAAGGGGCGGCCGGTCACTTCCCTTTCACTCAGCACCACGCGCGGGGACCGTTCTCAAGCCAAGATGCTGGGAAGGTGGGCTCAGCAGACGGGCTTTTGAAACTGCCCAGACCGTTACCTGGATGTTGGCTTGCTGTAGGTGATGGGACCAGGTGGTAAACAGGTTCTGCCGCATCTGCTGGTCGAAGTACCCCGCGTAAGCGATGAACGCGGCTGACAAGAGGCAGTCCCCGGCGATGGTGGACATCTGGTTTTTGAAGGTCTCGCTCGTCTTTTCCCAGCGTTCCCGCTCGGCAGACAGACTCTTCAGAAGAGCAGTGCTCCGGTTCACCTGAGGGGAATCAGACGGGGCTCAGGGAGCAGCGCTTTCGGGAAGGATGGGCAATGCTGCAGGACGAGTTCTTCCACGGCACACAGGTGGGGGCTGGCTGAGAAGCAGGCTCAGGCTGCCACGACCCTCAAGTGATGACACTGACAACAGCACAAGCGCTGGGATCTCGCCTGGGACTAAGCTGAGGACGGAGCGTTAACCTTCGGCCCTGAGACATCTGCACCAGCACAGATGCGGCCAGAAGAAAGGCTGGCGGGAGCAGACGCTGGTGGCCAAAAACTGAGCAACGTATTTTGAGGACTAGAAGGAAGAGGGTTTGAGCAAGCAACAGTGTTGGGAGGGCCAGCGAGTGGTCAGGAGACACCAGCAAGGAGGTCCCTGAGCCGGGTGGCAGCGGGCGCCACTGGTGCTCACTGGCACCACCTAGTGTGTGCTCGGATTGCGGCAGACACAGCCTCACGCAGAGAGCCGCAGGGTCTGTGCAGCGAGTCTAGGTGTGTTCATCTCGGCCTCTTCTGAAGCTACCCTGGAAGACGGTCTCTGGGGCGTGGGCCCACGGCCAGGACACCGGCTTACTTTGGCTTCGACGGCCGCCAGGTCAGCCTTGATGGCCTGGGCCTCGGAGATGAGCACTGCGTACTCCTCCTTGTAGCGGGCGATGCTGGCCTCCAGGTCCCGGATCATCTGCTCCACCTCGTTGGCCTTCTGCTGGTTGTCCTTGGCGTCGTCCTCCAGCTTCTGCAGCTCATTCCGCAGGGGCTCCACCCTCTTCAGCATGTCTGCATAATTCAGCTGCGAGGGCAGGTTGGCAGCCGTTACTTACAAGTGACAGGGAGAAGCCGCCCGTCGCCGCGAGGTCCCAGCCCCATGATCACCTGCGCGATTGCCCATTTCACCATGGGGCCGCAAGCCAGGGAAGCCCGGTTGACAATCTCGTAATTGTAACTTGGATTGGACATGTAGTTCTTCTTCATCTTCTCCCTTATGGCATCGCTGCAAAAGAGGAATTTTCTTTTTACTTTTTTTTTTTGAGACAGGGTCTAGGTATATAGTGTGGGCTCGCCCTGAACTTGTGATCTTCCTGCCTCAGCCTCCTGAGTGCTGGGATTACAGGCTGTACCACCACAGTCGGCTAAAAGTCGTTCCTTTTCTTTTTTCCTTACGTGGTACTTGGTGGCTGAACCCAGGGCCTCGCACGTACTTTTTCAAATGCTTTACTGTTGGGCTTCACTCCCAGCTCATATTGTATTTTTTGAGTCAGGGTCTCACTAGCTTGCACAGACGGCCTCTGGCCTTGAACCTGCTCTCGCTCTGTCCTCTGCGCCCAGCTTAAAAGGGAAGAGGTTCAATGAGATCCACGTGTGAAGGCTTAGAGCTGGCTGCCACCCGCTGCCTTGATGATGCGGGCTGAGCCAGGCTGGGCCCTGGTCCTCAGGTGGACGCGGACACCAACGCAGAGAGAAAGGTCGTGGATCGTGTGGCTCCTGGTCCCTTGCCCCACAGGACACTAGTTTTTGGGCTGGTTTTGATGTGGCTATGACTTCACCCAGGGGCTGTGTCCTCTCAGTTCTTCCTGGGGATGGAACAGACTCACTGGCAGGGGTTAAGAGAAAGGAAGATGACTGTAGTAACATGGGTGGGCGGAAGTGACTTGAGAGGAAATGGCCTGGAAAGGCATGGGTGGGCTTGGCATAACCCACACTGCCCCCTGGCGTAGGACGCACCAGACGTGACCGAGTAACTCCCTTAGGATAACGTCAGCTGCTGACAGTGCCCGAGAAAGCAGGAAGTCCCGCCTCCACCGCAATTCTCCTCCAACTCCCGGCCACTGCTCTGGGGTGACCCCCGGGCTCACCTGATCTCCTCGGCGGAGAAGTTCACGATGGTGGGGATGAAGTTCTCGCGCATGATGATGGAGCGGATCTGCTTCCAGTCTGTGGTGCTCTCACCCAGCAGCAGGCAGATGGACTCGAGCGCCAGCTTCACCGCGGCAGGAGGGTTGGCCATGGACCGCACCTCCACCAGGTGCTGCTTCTTGATGGACTTCACAGCTGGGCAGCAGGTGTGCAAGGTGAGGGGGAACAGAGAGCAGAGGGAGGTGAAGATGAACCGCTGCAGCTGGGGATCTGACTCCACTCAGAGAAGGGATAGCTACTCAGAAGCACTGGGGCGCAAAAGCAGCTGACCTTTTAAATGACGAAGAAAACCTTGCTGCACTCAGCCTTAACTGCAAACTGTTCATTGAAAAGGAGGATATTACTTTAAAAATAACTCACAAATCTTTCTTTTTTCTTTTCTTTTTTTTTTTTTTGCGGTACTGGGGGTTGAACCCAGGGCCTCGTGCTTGCATGTTTTGCAAGTGCTGGACTGCTGAGCTGCACCCCCAGCCCATGCTTTTAAGCTTTGGAGATAAGGTCTCGCTAAATTATGCACACTGCCTCTGGTCTCAAACTTACGATCCTCCTGCCTCTGCCTCCTGAGTTGCTGGGACTACAGGTGTGTGCCACCACACCTGGCTCCTCAAAAATCTTTAATAGTTCCTTTGTCTCCACAAAGATTTCAAAAACTTTTAATGTAAATGCGCATTTACTTTATATAACTTCAGCAAAGACATTTTCAATCTATTGCACTTTAGAAGTTGTCCAATGGGCTGGGTGAAGATCTAGAATCAATAGCTCTAGAAAATGGCCAATGCCATTTTCAAACTAAAACGCACATGTTGGGTTAAGTGCCATATTCCCGTGATCCTACATACTTGGGAGGTGAGGCAGGAGGATCACAAGTTCAAGGCCAGCCTGGGCAACTCAGTGAGATCCTGTCTCAAAATAAAAAATAAATAATAAGAGCTGTGGGTGTAGCTCAGTGCTTATCTAGCAAGGATCTGGGTTCAATTCCCAATAATGAAAAAATAAGTAAGTAAATAAATAAACAAATAGAGGCAAGCCAAACTGAAATGCCAGTTCTTTTAGCCTCAAGTTTTAGTAAAATACTTTTTTAAATTTAGATTTTATTTTTTTGCAGTGCTAGGGATTGAACCCAGGGCCTTGTGCATGTTAGGCAAGTGCTCTACCACTGAGCTACATCCCCAGTCTCAGCACGTGGCTCAGGCTGGCCGTGAACTTGATCCTGAGTGCTGAGATTACAGGTGTGAGGCACCAGGCTCAGCTAATAAAACACTTTTTAGGAAATTACTCAGTGAAAGAGAACAAAATAAAATTCTCGTTCAAATACAAGCCTGAATGAACATTTTCAGCTTGAGCTGTGCATTTTAATCTTTCTCAGTGTGTAACATGAAAACTAGTAATCGGGGTACCAGACACAGATCAAACAAACAAACAGTAATGTGCAAGAGCACAGGGAAGGCCACCCCTAATCACTGGGTGGACGCAAACTAGAATGGGGTGCCCTCCTTCTCTAGCATTTCTCAGGTACGGAAGAGGAGTGAGAAGAGACCATTAGCCACACTCAAGGCAGCCAGTCACCCTTGGCCACGGCCAAAGCCCTCTCAGGTCATTAGATGGTGACGACCACGAACGTGGTGTTCCTTCAGGAATTTCATTTGGGGACTGATCAACAGCATGTATTGTAATGACCAGATCTTTAAAAAATGTATGGTGACCTGAAGCTTATTTTGCCAGTTTTCTCTTATGAGAAGAAGGGTTCACTACGGTTAATGCAGATTAGCATGAATGGAACTTTGCTTTAAGCGATGGAGACAATCGTAAGTCACTAACACCTGTGGAGACATATACCACTGGGCCTTTGGGGGAAGCCCATCTGGGAAGTCCAACCTCCCTCCAGCAGGGCTCACATACCGTTCTGGGCCTCGATGACAGCAGGCTCCACCTTGTCCAGATCCTCCTTGACGCTCATTTGTTTGTCTGCGATTACTTCCTGCTGCTTGTGCAGCTGCTCCTGAATCTCCTGGCTCATGACCTAGAAGGACAGATGGATTAGGGATGTACAGGTTAGGCACTGGTCAGCTCGACGAGAGAACCTGAAACAGCTCTCCACCCACTAACGCACACCCAAGTGCATGTGCAAACACACAGACCCTACTAATCATTAAACCCTAAACCCCATTTCAACCAAACTTCCGGCTGCCTAGTCCACCAGCCCAGTTCCCTAGAATAAAAGGAAAGACCTTTTTCTTTTCCTTTTTGCAGTACTTGGGGTTCAACCCAGGGCTTCGCACATACTTTGCAAGTGCTCTGCTCCTGGACTGGCCCTCCCAGCCCATTCTCTTTTCATTTTGAGTTAGGGCCTCCCTAAGTTACGCAGGTTGCTCTGGCCTAGAGCTCACACCCTCCTGCCTCTGCCTCCAAGCCGCTGGGTTACAGGCGTGTGCCACCGTGCCTGGCCCCATTCTGTTTTCATTTTGAGTTAGGGCCTCCCTAAGTTACGCAGGTTGCTCTGGCCTAGAGCTTACACCCTCCTGCCTCTGCCTCCAAGCCGCTGGGTTACAGGCGTGTGCGACGTACCTTTTTCTTTTCAGCCTCCTGTTGGTCCTTCACCATCTTCTTCAGCTTGTCGTTGGCTGCTGCATTTTTCACCTCCAACTCTTGACTCTTTATCCTCAAGTCCCGGCGTAATTCTTCTACCTAAAAAAACAAAAACAAAACGACACTAGGAACATAGAAATATGTGGAGGTTACCCCAGCAGGGTCCTCGCTGCGGCCGCTCCTGGGGGGAGGTTTACCCGGTGCCGTACCTGGTCCACTGTTTCCTTGATTTTCCTCAGCCCAACGTTCAGGTGCATCTGCTGTTCCTCCAGCTCGCTGCGCTTCTCGTGGAACAGGTTGGCGTAATGGTTGATGAAGTCCAGGTAGTGCCGAGGGGTGATGGCCATGGTTCTGCCTCCACGCTTTGCTAGGCGAGCGTTGGCCTTTTAGAGAACAAAGTTACATCTTTTCACTCTTCAGGACGCTGTGATTTAATCTCAGAAAACTCGACACGCTCCACCTTGATAGGCTGCAGTGCAACGTGGGGGATGTGCCCAGCCCTGAGGAGTCCGGAGACTCGGGTTGGCCTTAGCCACTTAAAAGCCCTGGAGAAGCCCCTATGTGGATACGCTAAGCTTTTTCCTTAAATGTCACTAAATGAGGATGGCAATTATGCCCATCTCACAGGCACATCGGCTGTGAAAGGCTCCGCAAACAGTGAATCACTACGCCAGTGCTGGCTACACCTGCTCTGTTTCGCTGGTTTGTTGGTTTTCGCTTTTTGAGGCAGCATTACACTGTGTAGCCCAGCTGGCTTGGAACTTGCCTCAGCTTCCTGTTCTACCTTTGGCTGCTTGTTTTCTGGATACCCACGTAAGACATGGTATGAGAGCAGGTATTCTGTGATTAATGGAGCAAGATGTCTGCAGCCGGCCACCCACAGGCTCTGAATGGGTTTTGCAAGACTTTCTGGCAGACAGGAGGCGACTGGACTTGTAAATTACAAAGATTCTACAGCAAGGGACAGCAGGTCCATCCGTGCACGGCTCCGTGGTCTATATATCCGGTCTGCAGAGGCCTCTGCACTCCAGTGGCAGCAAAGCAGCAGAGGGAGACGTGTAGGCCTGCGAAGCCTTTTACCACCTGGCCCTCTAGAGAGAACACGACTCCCTGGGCTCGAGGACAGAATGAGGCCTGGGCACACAGTGGGGTGGAGAAGTGCAGGAGAGATGGCTTTCTAGAGGCAGAACCCAGGTGGGCAGGACAGGGTCAGATGGTTCCAGAGCTCACAGCCTCGTGACAGGGATGGATGTCACGACACAGGTGAGAACACAGGTGAGAAACAAGTATTTTTTTGCAGTGATGGTCCAGTGTCAAATATGTTGTTGTTGTTGTTAGGTGCCGTCGAGTCGGTATCCGACTCATAGCGACCCTCATAGGGTTTTCAATGGCTGTTTCGGGATTGCCTTGGGAGTGGATTGCCAGGTCCTTCTCCTATGTTTGTGGTGCCAGGAATTGAACTCGGACCTCAGAGGCTGCAGTGCAGCGCTCTACCAACTGAGCTACATCCCAGCCCGGTGTCAAATATGAAGTCCCCTAAAGTCTATTTTTACATCAACTGATTATACATTAGCATGAGACTAATTTTGCTTATGTCAATCTCAAAACCGAACTCACCTGGTGAAGAGTCTGATGAACAAACACACAGCTATTCACGATGGCTTCCCGGTGTGACGGGGGCTGGGGCAGCTTGTCATACACGACCGGCATGTAATCAGGCACGATATAGTTTGGCTTCTCCAGGTCCATTTTACTGGTGAACTCTTTGCCAACTTGATACAGCGCTTCAGTGGACCAGTCACCAAACCAATTCAACACACATCTGCAAAAGATGCCTGCACCTCAAAAAACCACTCCAAGAGCGGGTCCGCCCTTGGGAGGAAATGGACCGCTCCGACCCAGGGCCAGCGAAGGGCCCCGTACCTGTTGAAAAGGGCTGGTGAGGTGGCTGCCCGGTCCTTGAGGCCCTCCGAGGACGGGTTCATGGTGAACACGACATGCAGGTTGCGGATCACCTGGCTGGTGAACCACTTGTACAGCTCCTCGTGCGAGTCCAGCATCAGGCCCTCCTTCTGGGCGCCCTCTTTGCACTGCGTCATCAGGGTGGCGTATTCGTCTCCCTCAAAGAGCCCAGGGACCTGGGGACACAGTATGGCCCTGTGACTCACTGCCCCTCATGACAGGATGCCACACAACATGGAACACGATGCGACATGCGGCGCAGTTACCTCTCCGTTGGCCAAGAGGGTGTTCATTCGCTCTAGGAACCCAGAATCCAGAACGTTGGACTCATCCATTATGAATGCTATTTTTTCATTTTTGCAGCCTGAACGTCTCAGCACCGTCCGGAGATCTTCGTCAAAGTCTTCCCCTGTGTACTTCCTATGGACCTACGGAAGCAGGTGGCAAGTCAGGCCCCTTCTGACACAACCTCTAGGGGCAGGAACGAAGACCGCGTTGTTGGGACTAAGGCCACTGAGAGACCCACCTTAATCTGATACACACTCAAGCCATTCATCCAGGCGACGAAACGAGACAGGGTGGTTTTTCCTGCTCCACTGACGCCAATCAGGAGCAAGTGGCCTTGAGGCTGGCGGAATATTCTGAAACGTTATCAGAGATGACACGTTGAGGCCTACCTGCCTTTCACGACTGGGCAATCCTGTCCTAAAGGTTTTAGGATTGTGTCTACAGCGTTTTGAATACATCTTCACTTGAGTTTGTACATTAAACATGCAGTGGGCAGCTGTCATTTGTCAGGTTCAGTGGCGATGCACAGATCAGCAGGACACAGCCCTGAGTTCCAGACTCTCAGGTGACACGAGAGAGACCAACTGGATCCCAGCGGGAAGTGGAATGGCTGTGACCCTTAGGAGGCCTCCAGCGTGAGGGCGGAAGAGTGAATTTCTTTGTGGAGTACAAGGGTAGGCCAGTCAAGCTGGGCTGAGAAAGGAGGGGAAGGTGTGTGGCAGAAAGGTGGAGGAGGGTGGGGTGAGGGCATCATGAACCTGCTGTGACCCCCACATAGCTCAAGAGCAGCTGACAAGGGTGTGGCTGTCACAACAAAAGCCCACCTGTCAATCCTGAGCACATGGTCTAGTACTTCATTGAACAGGACCAGGGGAACATCAAGTTCTTCTTCATAGAAGACTTTCAGCCTAGCTTTGACATAATCTCTTAACTCTTCTTGGTCAACTGGGATGTAATCCTATAGGAAAAACATACAAATTACTTAGAAGACATGATCTGAGCTATCAGAACAAAGTTCATTGTATTTCCATATACTACCATGAAACTGGGCTGGGATTTAGCTCAGTTGGTAGAGTGCTGCGCTGTAGTCTCTGAGGTCCCGAGTTCAATTCCCAGCACCGCAAAAATGGGAGAAGGATCTGGCAATCCACTCCCAAGGCAATCCCGAAACAGTCTGCCATTGAAAACCCTATGAGGGGCACTATGAGTTGGATACCAACTCGACGGCACCTAGCAACAACAACAACCAAGAAACATGAAAAAAAAAACTGTACTAGAAGACATCAAAACTGAGCACCATGGCTCATGCCTATAATCGCAGCGACTTGAGACGCTGAGGCAGGAGGATGATGAGTTTGAGGCCAGAGGCGGCCCGCACAACTTAGTGAGACCCTGTCTCTAAATATAAAAAAGGTGCTTGGGAGTGTGGCTCAGTGGTAAAGCACTTTGTCTAGCATGTGTGAGACGCTGTGTTCAACTCCCAGTGATGAAAAACAAATGTATGCTTTTAAAAGGTTAAAATGTTTTTAGATCCACTTTTGCTAACATATTGTTGGGTTTATAGAGAAACTGAGGTTTACTGAGACACCAAAGGATAAACACAGGAAGAGCTACACCAGAATCAGAGAGAGGAAGAAACAGACGACACCACACGAATGTCAGCTCCGCCTGGACTGGACACAGACACAGCGTCCCTCCCCCACAACCTCAGGGGTGCTGGTGGGCCTGGCACAGCAAGCCAGCTCTACATACCATTGGGAAGACGAAAGGGCTGAGTGCCCTGGAGAAGAACCTAGCTCATAAACCTGTTACTGTGATCAGGACCGTGTGGTGTTCGCACAGAAAGTAACCATCAGACCAACATAAGAAGACAGGCCTGGAAATGGACCCAGGCACACGGGGACAATCCTAACAGTGACACCGCATCGTAAAGGATTATCCGGCGGACCGTGTGAGGACAACGGATGGACAAGGAGAAGCGTGAGGACAGACCCACAGCCTGTGCCACACTCGAAGTCAACCAGGTGGAATAGGGTTCAAGAGACCAATCTGCAGGCAAGCTTGTTCCTCAAGAGCCCCTACGAAGAACGAAAAGGCAAACCACTAGGAAGTGCCTCCCGCAAATGCAACGGGGTAAGTGCTGGAGTCTCCGGCACCCAGAAAGCTCCACAGATGCTGAATCAGGATTTTCTTTCCTTTTTTTTTTTCCCCTGAGATGGGGTCTTAAAGTTGCCCAGGCTGGTCTTGAACTTTCTGAGCAGTCGGTCACAGGGGTGTGCCATGATGCCAGGCTTACGAATCTTTTTCTGTAGCGCTAGGGATGGAAGCCAGGGCCTCGTGCCTGCTAAGCAAGTGCTCTACCACTGTGCTGCAGCCCAGCCCGGCTATGAGTCTTTCAAGACCAAATGCACAGGAGCTCTGCCAGGGATCTTCCGGGCCGAGGGATCCTATCTGTGCCTCCTACCCATGTTAGGGCAGAGCTCCCTGGACGGAAATTCCACTCATCCCTGTCACCCCTGTGTCACCAGAGTCCAAGACTATAACTTAGGAAAGCTTTCTCATCGTCTTCACTGGAAAAGGACAGCTCACAGCTATGCTGGAAAGGCCACTGCCATTTAGCGTTGTAGCACCAGAAACCTTTTCACACACACCATTCACCACTGCTCCACTTTTAGTGTAAGGAGAGTGAAAGCAATGACGCAAAGCCGCCCTTCAAGCCCAGGGCGCACTGAAGCAGCCTCGGGGCTGGAGGACCCTTGCCCCCGCAGTGACCACTGTGGGGCGGAAGATCCACACGGGTAGGCCAGCTGCCTCCTGGGCTCTCTGAGAAAGCTCAGCGCCCAGTGCCCAGCCACAGCCTTCCGTTTTGATGAGAGGATGATTCTAACCGAGGAGAGGAAGAGAAGGGAGCATTCCCAAAGCGACGCGCATCTGGTACCTTTGACAGCCAGTTGCTGTACAAGATGGGCCGGCTCATGGCCTTCTCCTTGTCTATGTTGGGGAAGTGCTTCAGGGCGACCATGTCGATGTTTTCGTCCGTCCAGCGCCGCTCCTCGTCCTCCACCAGCCTGTTGGAAGGAGAGCATGTTGTTTGGGTCCTGGCCGCCAGGGGCCCCGTGGGAACACCATGAGCAGTGAGACTGTGAGCGGTCTTCACCACACAGCTCCATGACGATGGCCAGGAGACCCAAGACTGAACGTATGGAGGCTTCAGCAGGATTTTGCCATTAAACGTGAAAACCCTCAGAACTACGGCACCAGGACACTGAAAAACTCCTCTAAAAACGTTTAACTACACCAACCCACGAAGTGGAAAGAGGAGTCTCGTCTCTCTCTGTGTTGTCCAGGCTGGCTTTAAACTCCTGGGCTCAAGTGACTTTCCTGTCTGTCTCCAGAGTCGGTGGGACTACAGGTTCCACTGAGCCTGGCACGAATCTGGTTTCTAAGCTTGCTACACAAAAATGTTCCAAATACTAAGGCGGCAGGAAGGGAACACAAGTAGGGAACTGGGATGTGTCACATTAGAGGTGCAGGGCTTGTGGGGGGGAAAAAAAAATCAAGTTGGGCACTGTGGCTCAGGCCTGTGATCCCAGCAACTCGGGAGGCAGAGGAAAGAGCATCACAAGGTTCAATGGCAGCCTGTGAAACTTAGCAAGAGGCTGTCTTAGTATAAAAAATAAAAACTGGACTAGGGGTGTAGCCCAGTGGTAGAGCATTTGCAAAGTATGTGTGAGGCCTTGGGCTCAACTTCCAAATACTGAAAAAAAAGAAAAAAAGAAAAAAGAGAAAACAAAACAAAACAAAACCCCCAAAACCCACAAGAAAACCAAGCAGCAGTCAGGTGTGGGGGGTCTTCTGAGAAGCTGAGATGTCATCTGCTGTGCAGGCCACCAAGGAAGGTCGAGGGAGGTGGGCCAAGCAGAGATAGGTGTGTGCATACGTTTTGGGAAAGAGTCTTGGGATATACAGCCCAGGCTGGTGTGGAATTCTCAATCCTCCTGTGTCAGCCTCCTGAGTGCTAGGATTACAGACATGCGCCATGGTGCCCAGCCTAGGACAGGCTTTTTCAAAGCAGTAGAAACCCAGCATGAGAAATGTGAGGATCAAGGCACCCCTTACTCTTTGAGCCTCGTCTTGCTTAACTCTGCGGCAGCTCTCAAAGGGACCTGGGTGGAAGTGAGAACCCCAAGGACTGTGGCCTGAAGAGCAGCCCTCTACAGTGAAACAGCATTCAGACTTCTGGACAGGACGGACAAGAGGGGCTGCAGGAGCCCCTGGCTGCACTACCTCCTGGGCTGGAGAGAGATGACTGTGTTGAGCTCTCTCGGGGCGGTAACTATGAACCAAGTGCTACCAACTCCCTAACCTGAGACTATGAGAGGCCAGAGGAGTGTGTCCGGGGGTGGGGGGCTGTGTCCTCTGAAGCCAGGGCACCTTGAAGACACCCCACTTCGGCCTGCCCTGCCTCCTCCTGCTCTGCTCTCAGTAACCTGGTCCACAGGCAGAGCGCTGCATCCCGTGGCTTGCCACTGGAAGCAGGTGCTGCATTAAATAGTGAGTCAGTGGAGACACACTGTGCATGGGAGAGCCAGAGTTAAGAGGCACAAACTTCACTTCTCACCAACATAAAAAGGAGTTGAAAACATAACTGAAGGACTCTAACACACATGAGGTTAAAAGTATAAGCAACAAAAATATGAAGACCACTCAACGATAAAGAAAGCAAGAAAAAGGTCCTGATTAAAAAAAAAAAAAAAAAAAAAAAGAAGGCGAGTTTCAAGACCCCCGAAGGATAAAAAGAGCAGTTTTTTGGTGGTGGTGTTTTGTAGCACTGGAGGCTGAACCTAGGGCCTTGAACACGCTAGTCAAGTGCACCACTACTGAGCTGCACTCCTTGTTGTTGTTAGGTGCCGTCCAGTCGGTATCCGACTCATAGCGACCCTCACAGGGTTTTCAATGGCTGTTTCGGGATTGCCTTGGGAGTGCATTGCCAGGTCCTTCTCCCATTTTTGAGGTGCTGGGAATTGAACTCGGGACCTCAGAGACTGCAGCGCAGCGCTCTACCCACTGAGCTAAATCCCTGCGCGAGCTGCACTCCTAGCCGCTGTTATTTTTGATGTTGAGAAAGGGTATTCCTAAGCTGTGCAGCCTCCTTCTGGCCTCACACTTGCAATCCTCCTGCATCAGCCTGAGTAGCCAGGATTACAGGCACAAGCCACGGTGCCCAGAAGAAAGAGCAACTTTTTACTGTGACAATGACTGCTGTGACTGGAAACACAAAGCCTCCGCGACTGATTCTGGTCACTCAGCACCAGCAGTTCTTTCCCTGAAGTACTGGACAATTCACGTACAAGGCAAGAATTGATACAAGTGGGCAAGAGACGAGAGAGAAAAGCAATGTCCCAGAGGTAAGGGTGCAAATCCTCTCTCTCCCTCTCCCTCTCTCTTTGCAGCACTAGGGACCTGAACCCAGGGCCTCATGCACGCTTTTTGTAAGCGTTCAACCACTCAGCCGTACCCCTAGCCCATTTTTTACTTCATATTTTTGAGGCAGGATCTCACTGAGTTACACATGCTGCCTCTGGCCTCAGACTTGTGATCCTCCTGCCTCCACCTCCAGAGCTGCTGGGATTAAAGGCGTGCGCCAATGCACCTGGCTGCAAACCCTCCAACCAGAACAGATTCTGGAGTTGGGGAGGTATTGACGGCATCATTTAACTCGCCAGTTATAGAGATTCATGACAGGGCCTCGTCCTGTCCCACAGCAGCAGATGAAGGTGGGTGGTCTCGCTGCCCTGCGTGTGACCTGTCATACTGTAGGTGGCTGTGATCCACATCAAGACACAAGGCTGCCCCGTGGCCTCCCCTCCTGTCCACCCCAAGTGCTGCCTGACTCCCACGTGGGATCCCTGGCTCCTCTCACCTGTCCTGGAAGAGACGGAGGGCCTCATGTGCCCAAATCCGGATGAGGCCTTCGACAGGCAGAGTCTCCAGAGGTCTCAGCGCTTCGAAGATCCCTCTCACCCACCGGGTCATCTCACGGGGGGAGTAGATGTAGTGGGGCTGTGTATCCTGGGTGAATCGCTCCTGCAGGGACAAGAAAGACAGGCGTGTACACCAACGTTCCATGATACGGAGAAGCGGCCGAGAGGCAAAGCCCTGTAGAACATGTTCTATTAAAAGTGGAGAGTCCAGGTCTGGAGCATTTAAGAATGAACAGGTGAATATCCACAAAGGTCGAAACAACAGGGTGGGGATGCAGCTCAGTGGCGGAGCACTTGTCTGGCACGTGTGAAACCCTGGGTTCAACCTGAGTTCCACATACACGCTCATCTACACCCACCACATCTCTCCCTTGCCTCGTACGTGCTTTGCAAGCACTCTGCCAGTGAGCTGAGTCCCCAGCCCCTTTTTATTTAATTTCGTGATTTTATTATTTTTTTAATCTCTCTTTATTAGTAAATGACAGAGTACAGAGTAACATAGCATTGGCTTTTTCTGTTACACATCCTTTACATCACTTCTCTACTTTTTATCATGAGTCAGTACCTCACTAAGTTACCCAGGCTGCCTCTGGCCTCCAACCTGTGATCTTCCTGCCTCGTGAGTGATGAGATCACAGGCATGCCCCTCGGTGCCTGGCAGAGGCTACTCTTTTGATAGGCTCTTCAGTTATTAGAGGAGAGGAATTCCCAGAAGAGTAGAGCTGCACACACCTGAGACATTGTGTAGAACTCCACCATGGCGGCAGTGAGGGGCTCCGCGTAGGTCCGTAGGGATGGGATGAGCCTCAGCATGGCGCGGTTGAAGGTGCCGTAGATCTGCGTCAGGGAGGCAGGTCCAGGGTAATCCACGTACACAACAGGCACATGACGCAAGAACCTGTGCAAGGACAGCCCTGCTCAGCATCGCCCCACTGCTCTCAGTGGGGAGGAGCACATAGGGAAGGATCCCCGTCCTGGGCTGGGGTAGAGGCTGCTTCCTAATCCACCCACACAAGCTTGGTGTCAGTGTAAAACACTTGAAAAACAATGAAACTAAGGTGGGTAAAGAACTCAGGCTTATTTCAGCCAGATCGCGGCCCTTCAAAAGGGCATAGGAAGTTCATTACTACCCACAAAATCAATGCTTTTCATTCTTTTGCAGTGCTGGGGATGAAGCATAGGGACTTGTGCATGCTAGGCAAGTGCTGTACTACTGAGCAATACTGCCCACCCTAACACTTTACTTTTAAGCAAGGTCTTGCTAGGTAGCCTAGGCTGGTCTTCAACATTCAATCTTCCTGCTTCAGCCTCCCAAGTGCCAGGATTACAGATATGTGCTACCATGCCTGGCTCCTAATACATTCATTCATTTATTCATTTATGCAGTACTAGGGGGTTGAACCCATGGCTTCATGCAGGATAGGCAAGTGCTCTACCACTAAGCTATAATCCAAGCCCTTCTTAAAATTTATTTTAAACTTTTTTATTAATAATTTTTAATGTACAACTTAATGGGTCTCATTATGACATTTCCATATATGGATTTCACTGTACATTGCTCAGATTAACCTCCCCCTTACCTCTTATGACACCGCCCCACTAATGGTCTCCTTTCTACTTACATGTCTTTTTGGTGGGTATATCTATACATACACATTTTTTTAAATTTATATGTTTTTTGTTATTTTTTTTTTGAGGGAGGGTATTGCTGTGTAGCCCAGGCTGGCCTGGAACTCACTCCATAGGCCAGGATGGCTTGAAACTCACATTAATCCTCCTGCCTCAGCCTCCTGGGTGCTGGGATTAAAGGTGGGTGCCACAACACCAGCTTTTAAAATTTATTTTGAGACACAGTCTTGCTAAATTGCACAGGCTGCCTCTGACCTCAAACTCAAGATCTTCCTACCTGGGTCAGTGACCCAGGAGGACTGGTGTGTGTGTATGCGGAAGGGTACAGAGCTGTTACCTGTGGGAGAGGGGCTTCCTCCCAGGGTCAGTGGGTGGATTACAAGCCCCAACAAACTGGATTCTCTCCAGCTTCACCCACGTTTGATCTGAGGTGCGATAGAAGCCTCCGTGCTCCACCATCTGAAAGAGAGGGGCAGGTGAGAATGAGGAGCAGAGCATGAACCAGAAATGGGGGCGGGTGGGGGAGATGCGAGCAAACCTGTCTGATGAAGGATATGACCCTCTGCGTGCCGTATTTGTCCATATCCGGCAGGTTGATCTCATCGCAGAACAGCACCAGCCACTTCCCGAGCTGCACGGGAGCCAGCACCACCCCGTTAGGCGTGCGTCGGTACTCGCAGTAGTGGTCAAAGGTCTTCAGCAGGAGTTCTGGGGTGGTGGCGCTTGAGAAGTTGAGGCCCACCACCTTGGAAGGAGACCAACGAGCTTATCAGGCCAAACCCGCGTCTGAACCCCAGAAGCTCTGCGGCCCACCTCCCAGCCTCGTTACCTCCATGTCAGGCAAGGCCCGGAGGGCGCTGAAGAGCGTCATGGTCTTGCCGGACCCAGGAGGGCCGCACAGGACCAAGGGCTTGTGCTCGGCGAGCCAGGTGTACAAGAGGGCTTCGTGGCGGACTGTGTCCAGAGTGGGCACGACGACATCCGGGGCTGCCACCTTGTGTGTCTCCACCTCGATCTGAGGGACCTTGGCCTGCCACGGGGACCACTCTCCGCTGATGGACACCTACACGGAGAGGGGGTGTGAGTCCTCTGTGGCCACCGTGCCCCTCACAAGACTTGCTCACACGAACCCAAATCAGAACTTTCGAGGGAACGACAGGCCAAGCTCATCTGCCTTCCTTGAGACTTTGTGCGATAAAAGGACTCATGTGCCATAAAAAGGTGAAGTTAAAGCCACGTCAGGTGGCTCTAGGATGAATGAAACCCACACAGTAAGAAGCAGGGAAAGGCTGTGACTGTCCACACTCACCTCGTAATCAATGATGGGTATGTTGGGCGCGGTGGGCAGGGGCACAGTTGTGATTCGTCTGATGTACTCGCCCAACTCTGCTCTCATTTTCAGCCGGCTGTCTCCAGACAGGGACCAGAGTATGGCATAAACCAGGTACCGCTATTCAAGAAATGATAATTGCACTTTTACAAAACTTTAGCAATAACAACAAAAAGAAGACATGGACGGCAGAGTTAACCTTGAAGCCTCCTTGGACTGTGGATACCCTTTGCACCTCTCCCAGCCCCTCGTGAAGCCTGCGTCTCACCTCCAGTGGCATGCTGTTTCAGAGCCTCTAAGCCCCCCAAGCTGCTGTGGGACCACCCCTACCTGGATATAGCGCTCCAGCTGCTCGATCTGCATGGGGAAATCGGGGTGGTTGGCGTTGTACTGCGCCACGTTGCGGCAGGCCTGGTGCAGCATGGAGAAGAGCGAGCCCAGGCAGCGCAGCCGCGTCAGGTCCATGATGTGCTCTAGTTTGAAGGCGTGCTCCAGCGCCTTGGTGACCAGGCCGTTGGACGTGAAGTACGGCTGCATGATCGTTGCCACATCCCTCTGAATCTGCAAGGAGAGTTTTAAAGTGTAACTATGGCTTCAAAGAGCTGGGCATGGTGAGCGAGGTGCGGTGGCGTGCGCCTGTAATCCCAGCAGCTAGGGAGGCAGAGGCAGGAGGATTGCAAGTTTGAGACCAGAGGCAGTCTACGTAATTTAGCGAGACCCTGTCTCAAAAAGTAAAAAATGGGCTGCGGGTGCAGCTCAGTGGTCCAGCACTTGCAGAGCATGCAGGTGCGAGGCCCTGGGTCCAAACCCCAGTACCGCAAAAAAAAAAAAAAAAAAAAAGCTAGGCATGGTGGCGCATGCCTATAAGCCCAGCACTTGGGAGGCAGACACAGGATCACGAGTTTGAGGCCTGCTGAGGCTACATAAGAGTTCTAGGCTGGCCTGACCTTCATAGTGAAATCGTGTCTCAAAAACGCTGGGGAGAGCTGGGAGCAGTGGTGTCTGACTGTAATCCTAGCAACTCAGGAAGTCAAGGTAGGAGGATCAAGAGTTTGAGGTCAGAGGCAGCCTGCCCAACTTCGCAAGACCCTGACTCAACATAATAAAATGTGGGCTGGGGGTGGACCTCAGTGTGCGTAAGGCCCTAGGTTCAATTCCCCCTGGTACTGCAACAAGCAAACAACAACAACAACAAAGGGTGGAGGAGTTTTATCTACTCTAACATAAGCGCAGCGGTGGATCACATGACTTTGGAAAAATACTTCTGGATGATGCTTCAGTGACTGGTCCTCATTATTCATCCTGGTGGTTCCCCCAAACCCTGCCTCCCAGAACATTGGTTCCCACCACCGAATGTGGGAAAGGGCAGTCTTTCACCAATTTGCAGAGAAAAATAAGGTAACTGAAAGGGTTCTTTTAAGTTTTGCCATAAACACCTGTGACTTTTTACACCTGCTCTAGTGAGCTTCCTCCAAAGCAGTGGAGGACAAACCTGATTATGTGAAACTCCGCTGGGGTCCAGCCTGAATGGGTAATGAGAGGAGACCCTTGACCTGCCTGGCCTAGGGGAACGGACGGCCTGACCTGGTGAGTGGACGTCCCAGGCCCCTCAGACCCTGACCTGCGGCGCTCCTCAGAGGAAGGGCGGGCAGCCTCCTACCTGCAGCATCGGCGAGGCAGCCTCTTCGCCCTCGTCCTCTTTGCCCTTGCGCCGACGCTGAGCCTCGTCCTCCCCTTCGTCCAGGGGGATGCTGCGCAGCCTGGCCAGGAAGTTGTTGAAGATCATGTCCGTGCTGAGCACGTCCTCGCTGAACCACACCATGCCGCAGCGCGACACCGTGGCCAAGGTGGCGTATTTCAAGTCCTGCACTTCAAACATGATGCGCACCTTGAAAGAGGACATTGAGCAGCTTTAATGACAAAGACTTGGTAGAAACCTGGGTATTTAAGATTCTTCCGTCTGAAAACACACTGAAAAGGTGACTTGAATTTAATTTTCCTGCACTTACTCTAAACAAACAAATATCTGTAATTCACATTGCTTCACTTCCATGGTCTTTCTCCACAAGAATCTAGGCAGGGGGAAGTGCCTGGGGGGAGGAAGGGCTGGCCCAGCCTCAGGCTGAGACCTCCGGCCAGGAGGTACTGATGGGACGGCGAGACGGCTCCCACAGCGCTGCTCAGGCTCTTCCCACGTGCCTGCACCCACTCGTCCACCACAGGCCCACTGGCACACAGGCCCACGTCACCTGCCCAGGTCACCCACTAAGAGATGGTAGGGCTGGGACTCTAACATCAGGCATTCTGATGTTAGCACCAGGGCCTTAGCGCCAGTGCTGGACTGCCTCCCAAGCAGTCCCTCTAACTACAGTTACACCTACTGGGTAATCAGCCACCAGAGGAACTGCACTCTCTCAAGAGGTAAGGGCACGCTTTCAGGCTGAGCACGGCTTGGGTTCTGAGCGATGACAAACACCAACCCTGCCTCTCCCGGGAAGAGCTCGTGTTCACCAGCAGCGCACAGGCCACAGACCTCAGGGGCAGCCTCGGCTCCTTTCCCTCACACCCTCATCCAGCCCGTCAGCAAATCCAACCAGCACCACCTGCAAGCTGCAGCCGCGGTGAGCCCCTTCTCACCCCACCTGCAGGGGACGCGTCCCAAGACCCCCAAAGGACAGATGCCTGATGCCAGAGATAACACTGAGCTCTGCGTACACTATTTCTTCCTCTGCACGCGTGGCTTTGGTAACGTTCAACTTACTATTAGGCAGAGTAAGGCATTAACAGTAACTAATAGGACAATAATAACGATATGCTACAGTAAAAGTTATGTATAACTTATTACTGTTGTTAGGTGCTGTCGAGTCGGTGTCTGACTCATAGTGACCCTAAGTACAACAGGTGAAACGCTACTGTCAGTGCTTCTCTGCTGTTCATAGGGTTTTTAATGGTGGATTGATTTTTGGGAGTGGGTTGCCAGGTCCATCTCCCAAGCCTATAGCACCTGATGTTCCCAGGTGGTCTCCCATCCAAGTGCTAAGCAGGCCAGACCCTGTTGAGCTTCCGAGATCGGATGCCACAGGGCTATGGCTGCAGGCATGCACAACTTAGAAACCCTTTAATTTGGAATTTTCCATTGTAGCTGACCTCAGGTAACTGAAATCCTGGAAAGTCAAACTACCACTGAAGGGTCAGTGTGTAAGGAACCGTCTCCCCAGCGCTGTACCTTGCTGGCACATGAACCTGAGCTGGCCCCGGACCATCTAACCTACCACCCGCCGAGGAAGGCTACTCACGTTGGGCGGAAGGCTGAGGCGCTCTCCGTTCGGCAGAGTCAGGAGCTTGTTGTCGTCCAGCACCGAGTTCAGGTTCTCCACCCACTCAGGGTCCACATCGCCGTCAAACACAATCCACTGGCGCTTCTGCAGCTCCCCTCTCACGTTGTCTATGATCCTGGTTTGGAAGGGTTTTAAAACAGCCATTGACTAAATCAAGATTTCACGTTTAAAAATGCCCATCCTCCCACAGTTTCTGAAACGACCTTCACTTTAGTCTTTGGGAACACATCCTATGCCCACGACGGGAACCACAGAGTCCTCAGGCCCTGTCTTCCCAGCGACCGCGGCAGACGTACTTTCGCAGCACGTGTGTGAAAAGCCCATCCGTCCACTCTCTGGTGTTGGGATCCAGGGTTCCGTACAGGTGGTCCTTGCTGATGGCCTTGGGGTCGATGATGTGGGCCACGCCCTCCACCCCTTCCAGCCTTTCCAGGGCCTTCAGCAGCACTCGCCAGGCCATGCTCTTCCCACTCCCCGAGGGCCCCACCATCATCAGGCCGTGGTTGATCTGGGTGATCTGGTAGAGCTGGAGAACCTGCAGGGCCAGAGACCAGCACACAGCCAGCTCAGGGGTGAGGCGAGCTCTTCACCCTCGCGTGATGGTGAGCGAAAGATTTACCCTGTGGATTCTTAGAGGGAGGTGCCAGAATGCGTCACCTGGAGAACGTCACACACACCTCACCTAAAACACAGCCCAACATTTCCAAACTGTGGGGACTTGCCAACGCGTCCAGAGGGCGGGGCTGTGGACGGGAGATGCCTGCCAGGCTGCCTCCTGAGGCGAACTGTTACTGCCATAAATAAACTCCAGCACAGTCGTGCCTTCACTCAGCATTTTTTTTTTTTTTTTTTTTTTTTTGATACTAGGGGTTGAACCCAGGGTCTTGTGCTTGCATGCTTTGCAAGTGCTGGACCACTGAGCTGCACCTCCAGCCCCTTTTTTTCTTTTTTAACTTTTTGAGACAGGGTCTCACTAAGTTATGCAGACTTCCTCTGGTCTCGAACTTGCGATCCTCCTGCCTTCGCCTCCCAAGCCACTGGGATTACAGGTGTGCACCACCACGCCTGGCCTATTCAGCATTTTTGGATAACTTGTTACACTATGCAACAGAAGTTAAGCTGCGCTACCTCTACATTTACATCAAGAAAGCTCAAGCAGGCCTTGGGCAAATCTTTGCAGACCAGGCTGCACCTCCCTAGCCTCAGTGGATGGTGTCCATCAAAGGGCCCTGGGGCACAGTGACTCAAGCCGGCCAGGTGTGCGAGGGCGGCAGTCAGCAGCACAAGAGGAGTTACCTTTTCCACCCACATTCCGCCAACTTCTTCTCCATCGCCGTAGGTCAGGTACATCTCCTGACACACCTTCTTCAGCTCCTCTCGGAGGGCGGTCATCTCGCCCCGGTGGTACTGGACTCCGGGGAACACGTCCGACAAGAGGCTGAAAAGCAGCGGGATGTCTTCTGCCACCAGCTTGGGCACCATCGTCTCACAGACGCTCTGTATCAGAATCTACGGGGAGAAGGCTGAGCTGTGAGGAGCAGAGCCCGGCTCGCACACCACCCGCTGTTGATAAATAACTGTCAGTGAGTAGACTGTGTGATCTGTCACTAGCCTGCACTTGCTCGCTCAGTAACATGTGCAGGGGTTGAATGACCAACATCATGTGGGTACAAACCTCTTGTTCCGGGAGATTTTCAGCAATTTCTCCTTCGTCAACCGCTTCCCCTCGTTCTTCTTTCTCCCTCTTTATCTTCTGGATTCTCTCCCTCTTCACATTGCCTGCGCTTACCAGCACGCTCTTCAGAGCCCGAAGACCAAAGTCATAATGGCTTTGAGAAGAGAGCTGCTCGTCGCATAGTCTAAGAGAGAAAATGGTATTCGTTAAAAACAGTATGCTTTAATCAATAACAGTGTTAAAAGAGTCAAGGAATCAGAGGTAGATATTGTGACCAATGTGCCATAATTATGAACAGGAGTTTTCAGATTAGATGGGCATGTTTAACATAGGCTAGGAACACAGCTACTCACTTAAAGAACGGGACGATTTTGTTGGCAAGAACTTCGGCAGTGCGGAAGCCCTGCGAGTACAGCATGACCTGGGCAATCAACTGCCGGTCAGGCTTGGTCATGGCCAAGCTCCGGAACAGCTTCTTGAGGTTGTCGGGGAGGTTGGATCGGCCCGCGTAGCCAGGGTTCATCGTGATGAAGATGGCCATGTCTGGGCTCACCTTCACTTGTTTGTTGAGCAGCTCACAAGTAATGGGGGCAGAAGCTGAAATTAGATAACGGTGTTAAAACTAACAGTGCTGGAAAATAACAACAAAACAAAACAAAAAGGCCCAGCTAAAAAGCCGCTAAAATGAAAGAACACCTATTCTCTAGGTGGCCTCTTAAGCCCAAAGCCCAGGACTCCAGGGGGGCTGAGAGGAGGCTTCTCAGAGGGGGCTGCTTCCACCAGCCACGTCCCCCTCTCCTGCAGACCCACTGCCACCGTCAGGGACACAGATGTGCAGCCATCAAGCCACCAGGGGCACGGAGCTCACCAGTCTATGCCAAACAACGTCCGGCATCACAAGGGCAACTCAAGGACAGAAACGAAACCCAGTAATAGTGCAAAAATGCAAAATGAATCACCATCTAACACGAGTGACTGGCTTGGATCATGGGAACTGTCCTTCCTTAGGATCATCAACATTCACAAAAACTCCACCAAACCACTCTGAACTACGTGGGGATGGCATTGATTTATTTCATAAGCGAGAACAGCTCAAGACACGGATCGCCTTCTCTGACACTTCTTTTGTTTTGTGTAGGAGGGCCGGGAGAGTCTTTATAGGCAAGTTACTATTACCATGGAATAAAAGGAAACATCAAAAGCTAAACTGTGCCCACAGTCAGGAAAATGTCACCCTTATCTGATTTTGCCTATTTCCTTTCTCTAATGTCCTGGCCTATGTCCACCAGGTGGGTCCCAGCCTCTGTAACCACAGCTGGGAAGCAGCCAACGGAACCTCCCAGAGCACCTCTCTCATCATGGTACAGGGCTCTCTCCCCAAACTGGAAGATGGGCTACTCTGGCCCAACAGGCGGCCAGGGAGGCTGGCTCCCTAGGGAGGCAGGAAGGAAGGGAGGCCCTGAAGGCCCCCTGGCCGAAGCCCACACCACAGGACAAATGCGGTGGGGGGCATGTAAGGGGCCTTGATGAGGAAGGACGGCCCTGGGTGAGAACTGGGATGTACTACCCCGCACTAGGATCGCGGTCGTGGTGAGCTCGCTCACATGGGAACCCTCTACCTCCCCAGGGTAACTTAGCAGAGAGAACTCTTACTCTTATCATAGTTGGGGTTGGAATGCTCGCGCAGCGCCTCCTGTATGCACTGCACCTGCTGGGACACAGCTGACAGCATTCGCTCCTCCAGGCGGTTGAACTCGTCAAAGCAGCCCCAGGCGCCCACCTGGCAAAGCCCCACGAAGATGCGGCCCATTGCCTAAAAGGAACCAAAGGGAAGAAGCTAAAACCACTGGTTAGGGACCAAGCTGTGTCCCCTCAAAGTCCTACGATGATGAGACAGGCCTCTCAGGAGGTAAAGGTAAATTTGGTCGTGGGAGTGCTACTCAGAGAGGACTGGTGTTCTTTGAAGAGGAAGACACAGAAATCTCTCTCTGCGTTCAGACGGAAAGCCACATGCAGATACGGTGGGAAGGTGCCTGCCTACAGATCATCTGAAGAACTAACGCTGCCAGCACTCTGATCTCGGACTTCCTCCTTCCACGACTGTGAGGATATATTTCTATTGTTTAAGCCAGCTGTCAGCAACCTTTTTGGTACCAGGGACAAGTTTCACGGAAGAAATTTTTCCATGGACCAGGGAGCAGGGGGTTGTTTTAGGAAATGAGCCAATGGAGAATGGCTGTAACTACAAAGGAAACCCACCCCACCCCTTCAGCTTCGCGGCCTGTTTGGAGCTCCCTGGTTTAAGCCATGTGGCTATGTGACATTCTGTAGGGTGGTCTGAGCAGACTGAGGTATCGCCACTGCAGTGTGGGCTCTGCGGGGCTCAAATTCTGACTCTGATGACTTGTCCAACTTTCAGCAAATCCATCATTCTCAAATTTGTGACTCTTCTCTTCAAAACGAGACATTCATCTATTACCAAGGTGGCTGTGAAGGTTAAATTAGATTTAGTGCCTACACAGACCAGGTACTTCATAAGCAACAGCATTAGCACTGTAAAGATGTACTGTGTAGTTCACTTTGCCTCTGTGCCAATAAAATTCCATTGATAAACCTGTTGTTTTTATTCTGTCAACTTTTTGTTGATTAAAGAAAAACATTCTGATAATGTTTTGTTCTTCTTGGACAGAGGCACTAAACATTTCTTTAAAAAATTGCCATTTTAGGGATATAGGTTAGGGCTACGGGTGTAGCTTGATGGCAGAGCACTTGCCTAGCACGTGCGAGGCATGGGTTTGATCCTCAGCACCACACAAAAGAAATAAAATAAAATAAAGCCAGGTGTGGTGGCACACACATGTAATCCCAGTGACTCAGGAACATCGCCAAGTTTGAGGCCAGAAGCAGCTGGTGCAATTTAGTAAGACCCTGTCTTAAAACAAAAATTTAAAAGGGGCTGCGGGTATGGCTCAGTGGTAAAGCAATTCCCTAGAATGCCCTGGGCTCAATAACCCAGTAAGTACAAGCAATAAATAAAATAAAATAAAATAGCAGCCAGGCACAGTGGCACATGGCTGTCATCTCAGTACTGGAGAGGCTGAGGCAGAAGGATCATGTGTTTGAGGCCAGCCTGGGCTACCTAGCGAGTTTGAGGTCAGCATGGGCTATACAAGATCCTGTCTCAAAAATAAATAAGTACATAAATAAAACTGCCATTTTAGAAGCACGATAAAGACTGAACTTTGAAAACATGAAGTTAAAGCCAACTTCAATGCACTTATATTGGACTCCTCAGACAGTTCAGGTGGGCTGGGATTTAGCTCAGTGGGTAGAGCGCTGCGCTGCAGTCTCTGAGGTCCCAAGTTCAATTCCCAGCACCACAAAAATGGGAGAAGGGCCTGGCAATCCACTCCCAAGGCAATCCCGAAACAGTCAGCCATTGAAAACCCTATGAGGGTCGCTATGAGTCGGATACCAACTCGACGGCACCTAACAACAACAACAACAGACAGTTCAGACTAACATCTCCCCTACAGGGACCCAGAAGGCCAAATAAACCACTCTGAGCTGTAAGGCTGATGGCTTTGGGAGGTGCAGGCTTGGTGATTTTGGGTGGATACTATAAAGTTTCTTACCTGGAAATCAAAGGTTTCATCACAGTTGAAAACTAAGACAAACCGCCCAAGCTGATGGCCCAGGGCTTTGACAGACTCTGTCTTCCCAGTTCCAGCAGGCCCTATGATTTGAAGAAAAGTAACTGAGTACTTGAGGCGCTTACCAAATCAGGAATGTATCTTTAGTTTTAAGAGAACTAACAAAAACAATTCATTTAAAAGTTAAAGCGGATGTAGTAAATGCAGACAAAATTAAGATTCTAGAGTGTACTACCCATGTGATAAAGAAACATTCAAATCATCCTCTTTAGAAACCGTCTTTAGAAACTACGTTTATGACGCGATTCCCTTCATCAGGTTGTGGACAGACTTACCAAATGGGGACCCTCCTAGCCTAGCCTCCAAGGCTTGCGTCATTGTCAGATAGCAGCGGTCCGTGAGGGGGGTCTGGACTAGCTTGTCCTGAACACCCAGGTACTCAAAGCCATAGTTAAACTTGGCATTTGCCATTTGAATTGACAACTGCTGTAACACATCAGTTTGCTTAGGGTCAAAGTAAAACCGCATCTGGCTGAGCCATTCAAAGGATTTGGCATTGTCGATCTTGCTTTTGATCAAGGACCTGGTAACATCCCTCTGGTGAACCAACTCTGTAATCTAAGGAAATAAAAGTTTGCCATAAGAAACACAATATCTTTTGGGCTTGTGGATTGCACGGTAAATTTAAACTAAGGTTTTAGATTCAGCTACAGTGGCCTGTAGTAAACATCCTAGAACACAAACTCACGTCCAGAGACAACGGAAGTGTTATTCATGGGAGAGTGTCACACAGCATCATGAGCTACAGCAAAACCAAAGACAGACAAACAAGAACGCCCACTTTAAATGAAAACCCTACAACTAATAAAATGTGAAGGAGAGCAGCTTTCTCATGTCTGTACCAACAGCCTGCCTCCCACCCGCTGGGGATCAGAGCTGGGCTGCCCACACTGTGCCACCCATGCTGCGGCAGCCACCCCTTTGGGGAGGAGAAGACAAGAAGAACGGGACGCCCTGATCGACGCTGGTCACTTTCCTCCTCCCATGCACCTGCCTGACTCCTGCCACCAAGATCATCTTTCAAGAGGAACAGAGAGCCGAACCTTCGGCCCTTGAGTACGTGAACATGCCCTCCACTCTTCTCCCCTTCCCTCAAGTGTTTGAGTTGAAGACACAGAGCCTGGGGAGGGGCGAGGGTCAGGCAAGAGACTCACCAGGTGCTCCAGCTTCCGTCGTCGGAGTGGGGGCTGCTCCATGAGAACAGAGTCGGCTAAGACGTTGAGCGTGACCTCCACGTTGCTCAGCACGGACTGCAAGGGCGCCACATCGCCGCCACCTCCGACGCTGCTCAGTGCATTCTCCACGTTTTCGGACCAAGCGATCTGGGCTGATAAAACCACAAGCTGGGCCTGAAAGGAACAAGTTATCTCTTTGAGACGGCGTCTCGCTGTGCCGCCCTGGCAGGCCCCGAACTCCTGGGTACCTGGAGACTACAGTGTGACCACTGCGCCCTGTTTCCAAAGGGTCATTTTAAAGCCATTCAGTGCTTTCATCTTTAGCCCGCCCGCTTCCACTATAGATTACCTGGTATTTATCGATCCAAGTGATGTAGGTATTGGGGTCAATTGAAGTTGCTTTACCAAAAATCTCCACTTCTGTAACAGACTCAGCAAGAAGTTTAGCCAGGGTGACTCTCATCTCCTTTTCCACCAGGGTGAGCCACTCATTGATTTTGGGATGTTCAGTGATGGACACAGGAGTTTTAAACATAACCTGGAATTAAAAAAAAAAATAAAATAAATAAAAAATAAAAAATTTTAAGAACTAAGAAGCGCAAAGATGCAAGAGAAGTTTTCTAAGTCACAAACATAAACTTGATTACCTCTTCTCCTTCTCGGGATGAAATACCCAAGACCACAGAGTTGTCCTCATTTAGGATGATGCTGGAAACGCCAGCAAACATTTTCTTGAAGTGTTTCTGTAGCTTGGCTACATTCTTGCTGTTTCCAATGATTTCAAGCAAATCTTCGTCACCCACAAAATAGAACCTGAAATGAAAGCAACGTTCTCGTTGCTAGTATTTTATCTACAGAAGCACGGTGACCAAAGCAAAATGTCAAATTGTAGGGAAGGGAAAGAGGATGTGGCTGGTGGGGAACCTCTGGCCTCAACTTAGATCGCATTCAGATCTCTTCCGGCCCTCAGCAAAAGACACGCATTTATCCACCAAGATTTGAAGGAAGAACTCAATGCCATGCACCTGACTGCATTCGGCCATGTAAGGACCTACTGCACTGATCTGGGAAAGGAAGGGAGGCCATTTAAGTAACAGGACTAGACCATGAAGCAACGCAAGGTGCTTTGGAAGGAGAAGGCTAGCCTAAACAAAGCTCACTAACGCTGAGGTGGAAAATCAGGGGAGGAGGGTTCAGTTAGACATCAGTGCACAAAGGCAAACTAGTCACTAAATGTGACGTCGAAACTGACCGACAGTGATGCCGGAAGGGAGAGACGGCTGGAGTAAAGCCCTTAGTCTGAGGCAAAACAAGCGTCTCACCTGGGGAAAGACGATCGCTCTCTTTCCAGGTATTCTCCCAGTGCTTTCTGGATCTTTCCAAGCAGGTCTGCCAACCTTTCCAGGGACCTCTGCACCCCCTGGATGTTCAGAACATCCATCACAAGGGGAGATTTGGAAACCTTTTTCATCAGAGCCAGAAACTCCGTGCTGATACTATAAATCAAATGGGGACGTGCGTCAGCCTTCGTGTAGAGCAGTTCCCAGCCCCCGCAGCACTGGGCTCCCTGGCCGGAGGCCGTACCTCTGGAACCGCTGGGTTTCCACGGGCAGCAGGTGCTTGATGTCCGCGCTGCCTGTGAAGATGCCTTCCAGGTAGACCCACCGCCTCTGCACGTCAATCCACACATCGAAGAGAGCCATGATCCGGTTCAGCTTGTCTTCCCAGCTCAGGGCATCCTCTTCGAAAACCTGATGGGCACACGGGAGGGCAGAACTCAATGCTACCATCGAGTCATCTGACTTGCATCTTAAAGCTGGGCATCTAGTAACTATGGGTCTACAGGTACTGCGGTGAAAGGGCACTCGGGCACTCTGATCAGGGCGGTGAATTTCCCCAGCAACCGAACCTTGTAGTATGGAGAGAGTTTCATGGCGGAGACGCTGTTGATGTGCTCTTTGACCTTGTTGAAGAGGTCATCCCAGCCCCGGATCAAACGGCACTTGTTCTGATAGTTGACCAAGTCGAGCTCGTACGTGTTCCACACTTCTCGTATCTGAATGGAACCAGGGAGAGGAGCATTAGCAGTGTGTGGGGACCACCACTCGCAAAGGGACCAAGTGTTACGGGGACAAAAGATACTGCAGATGACAAGGGTTGCTTTCTACATGGCTCAAAGCCATACGCGAGCCTGGAACATGGGTGTGGTCTTCTACGGCCAACACTTGCCTGCTTCAGAAACTCCTCCAGAGCCATCTCCCCCTGTGCCACCAGCAGTACGTCCTTGACGACAGCCTCGTTCTTCTGCAGATCAACGTCCCAGATCTGGCCAAGCGTCAGCTCGGAGACGACCCAATTAACATGCAGCCTCTTCATCAGCTGTTTCCAGTGGCGGTCTTTGAGTGCCTCGGACTTTAACTCGATCACCAGCATGTTTATCTGTGCAGAGAACAAGCAGAGTCATCTAGGATTTTAATTCGATTGCCAGCATGTTTATCTGCGCAGAGAGAAGACAGAGTCAGCTATGCGGGCGTGGTTTCTCAGGGGGGGGGGGGCGTGCCACTGCAGCACCTATAACCCACCTTCATGTAACCTTTCAGCAGCCTCTGCACAAACTCATAGGAGGCATACTGCCGCAGGCGGGCGGGGAAGGTCTTCAGCTGGTTCAAGAGGCCGTCTAAATTTTGACGAAGCTGTCAAGAGACACAAGAGAGTATTTAGTTTGCTGACGTTTCTTTGAACGGTGAAACATTTTTAAATGGTTCCGAGGTATGTTTTACGTTAGTCTGGACGAATCCCGTAAACAACATGCAGATCGGTAAGGAACATGCTGTCCACTGACAAGGCAGTGCCTCGTCGGCAAAGATCCAAGCAGGGTCTGACCGCTAGCACACAGACCTCTCCTTGAAGGAGACGTACCTTTCGGGGCTGGACTGAGACCCACGGCTGCTCCTTCATCTGATCGATTTGCTCCCAGACCTTGGAGAGCTCTGACCAGACGCCTTTGAGGTCTTGTAACTCCTCTAAGGCCACCTGTGATGAAGATAGCAAGGCAGTTAAGACTTGGGGAACAGAAATCACCCCGCAAGCCAAACAGAAAGAACAAAGAACCCAGCTCAGAATCTGGCAGGGCTCCTGAGACAACCCCGGGCAATGGCAGCGTCAGAGCAGGGAGGACCCCTGACCCCTCGGAGGATCCTCACCTGGACGCGCTCTTCGCTGCCGCTGAGCAGCCCCGTGTCTGTCAGCTCCAGGGCCTCCTTGGCCTTCGCGCATTTCTCTCTGTCGTCCTTCAGCCTGCCGAACTTTCCTTCGTATATGGTCAGGGCCTGGAGAGCCTCCTCTGGGCGGAGATTGCCCTGAGAGTTTCAGAGCACAGAGAATCGGGGTGCTGTCTAGGAGCGGAACACTTGGGCGGGCTTGGGATGGGGAGGGGCCCGCTGAGCTCCTGGGACTTTCCAATGCCTCAAGCATACCTACAGAGGATAGTGCTCAGGGAGATGTCCACTTAGGACGGGAGTGCAGTACTGAATATGGGCTGTGTACCAGAATTTCACTCAAATTTCACTCAAATCAGCATGGGGGATACTGTCAATTCAGCCCTGGTTGCACGAGTGCCCTGGGAGATGGGAAAGGAAGAGTCGGGACAGACCTGGTTTGGCAGGGCACTCCCAATGATTCAAGGGGACAGTGCTATGGGGCCTGCCAGCCATGCCTTTACTGATGTACCGTTGGTAATCAGTTACCAGTGAGAAGAAGGCAGAAATCACAAGATAGGGGTTCCACTTCAGCATGAACAACACTTACATTCTACTTTTCATTTTAGTATCCTTTTTTTTTTTTTTTTTAATGGTACTGGGGGTTGAACCCAGGGCCTCGTGCCTGCATGCTCTGTAAGTGCTGGACCACTGAGCTGCACCCTCAGCCCATTTTTTTTACTTTTCTGAGGCAGGATCTCACTAAGTTACGAAGACTGCCACTGGTCTCAAACTTGCGATCCTCCTGCCTCTGCCTCCCGAGCCACTGCTATTACAGGCGTGCGCCACCATGCCTGGCTCTTCATTTAAGTATCTTTTAAGAATGACTACATATACTGGGAATGGTGGCACACACCTGCAATCCCCACAACTCAGGAAACAAAGGGAGGAGGATTGCAAGCTTGAGGACAGAGGCAGCCTGTGTAACTTAGCAAGACCTTATCTCAAGATGGAAAATTTAAAAAGGAGCTAGGAATGAAGCTCAGTGGTAGAGTACCTGCTAGGTATGCACAAGACCCTGAGTACAACCCCACTGCGCAAAAAAACTTTTTAAATAAATAAGAAAGAGAAAATGGGCCGGGGCTGCAGCCCAGTGGTAGAGCACTTGCAAAGTATGTGTGAGGCCCTGGGTTCAACCCCTAAGTACTGCGCGCGCGCACACACACACACACACACACTCATGAAGAACAAAGAATGATGGCATAAAATACAGTTTCCTACCAAAGTAAAATCCCACCTAAAATTTTAACTGCAATACATTATTAGCATGAAATGAGGTGATATTATTATTATTATTATATGATTATTAGCTCAAATGAGGTGATAAAAGAAACTCAGGCTCTGTGCAGTGGCGCACACCTGCAGTACCCCCAACTTGGGAGGCAGACATGGGAGGACCACAAGTTCCAGGCCAGAGGCAGCCTGCATAAATTAAGACCTGGTATCAAGATCAAAAATTTAAAAAATGAGGCCGGGGTGCAGCCCAGTGGTAGAGCACTCGTAAAGTATGCGTGAAGCCCTGAGTTCACCTCCCTAGTAACACAGGGGGGGAAAAAAAAAGAAAGAAACTTAGGTTTTGGAGAATGGAATTTTGCACACTGAGTGATACTCTGCTGTGCAGTGAGCATCTGTAACCTGCAGTACTGGCATGAGTGAAAGCAGGCATTTCGAAATAAAATAAACACAAATTAAATTTGTGAGGACCCAGAAGCGCAGAAATGGTTATGGACATCACAGAATGGTCACAGACAAACCGCTAACCAGCAGATCACTGCAGGCGACTAAATCTGCTACCAGGCTTATTGTGGAAACCCTACAATCTCGAATCAGAAACCAGACAAGCACTCTTGATATTTAAACCTCCTTTCCATTTTCCTTTTCTATGCTTCCTTGTTTATCTAAATAAATGAAACTTTGAACTCCACTCCCAACAGGCCAAATGTGCCATTATCTACTTGCCAGCCCGACTTGCTGGCTGTCGTCTGAGCTCACGTTGGCCGTCCCCTTCCCAGCAAGGCCTCCCCGAGGCAAAACCTTACCTGCAACCCTGGCACCCGCTCCCACTCCAGCACTTCTACCTGTGGCGCTGTCACGCGCCCGCCTTGTTCATTTAGTGTCTGTCTCTCCTGGCTGGCTCCAGTTCCACGAGTGCAGGGGGTCCTGTCTGTCATCGCTGCTCTACCTGCTCTCCTGGAAGAATGCCTGCAGCACAGCTGGCGCTCAACCAACATTTGAATAAACGAAGAGACTCAAGATGCGGCAGGTCTGGGTTCAGGAAGCTTTAGGAGCCACCCCCATGAGGGCAACAACAGGACTTGCCCCTCCCTGTGCTGTGTGCCCACAAGGCCTGGCCTGTGCCTACATAAATCAAATTCTAGTTTCTGAGCAGGCCTAAGGAAAAGGACAGTTTGAGAAGCAGAGAACCTTTAATCCTTTCTACGCTCTCCTGATTTAAATGACTGTCACTCTGGGTAAAAAGAGGTCTAAACTGCCTTTCACATTCTACTAGTACTACCTTGCACACACTAGGTAAGTGCTCTACCACCCACCTAGCTACATCCAACAGCCCCCTTTGGCTTTTTTTTTTTTTGAGGTAGCGTTTTGCTATTTCGCCCAGGCTGGTCTTGAATGTCTGGGTGTGAATCATCATCCCACCTCAGCCTCCTGAGCGGCTGGAACTACAGGCGGGCACCACTCTACGAGGCTGCGAGTACTGCTTCGACGACGAGAAGGAAATCAGACTCTGTGCTGGAAAGCTAAGCCCCGTGAGGCTCTCTAGCTCTGAAGACAGTGCTTCAGCTCACACCATGGCCGGGCGGGTCCCGCAAGGCTCACCGTGACAGGCTTGGTCTTCTCCCAGTCCGTCAGCAGGTCCGTGGTGCGGCTTTCCACGGCCCGGTCCTCCTGCACGATTTTCATCTGCAGGTTGGCCACCTGCTGCTGGATGGCAGAGTCCTTGCGCCGCATGATGTCGTTGAAGGCCCCCCATTCTCCCTCGATGTTGTCGATGTAAAGCCAGGAAGGCGGGAACTGGAACCTCTGTTTTTCCAGCAGACGCTGACCGTTGCGGTAGAGCTTTGAGAGTTAAAAGATAAATTGATTTTTCTTTCTTTTATATCAATAGAAGAATTATTGTCAGAGTCCCACAAGAGAAGGCACTTTATGACTACAGAGCCCAAAAGATCTAAACTTTTACGCTTTGCCTACAATCTCCCACCCGAGGTTATTGTGATCGCTGTACCCAGCTGCGGCCAGAGGGGCTGTGCTTCATCCCTCCATTCCAGCAGAGAGACAGGACGAGCAAGTCTGATGACTTGAAAACTGCCACATAAAAGATCTAAAGAGACAGTGGTTCTCAAACCTTGCTGTGCATAACCACCACCTGCAGAACTTTCTAGAGCATATGCTCTCAGGTTGCTAGTGTCCGCACTACCTTCTAACAAGCACATGAGGTGACGGGTTATGACTGTCCCATAAGAAACTGTGCTTTAGCCGGCACAGTGGCACACATCTGTAATCCCAGGGACTCGGGAGGCAGAGGCAGGAAGATCACAAGTTGGAGGCCAGAGGCAGCCTGAATAATTTAGTGAGAACTTGTCTTAAAAAGTAAAACATGGTGGCCGGGCGCAGTGGCACACGGCTGTAATCCCAGCGGCAGGAGGATTGCAAGTTCAAGACTAGAGGCAGTCTGTGTAACTTAGCAAGACCCTGTCTCAAAAAGTAAAAAAAAAAAAAAAAAAAGCCTGGGGGTGCAGCTCAGTGGTCCAGCACTTGCAAAGCATGCAGGCGTGAGGCCCTGGGTTCAATCCCCTAGTACCGCAAAAAAAAAAAAAAAAAAAAAGTAAAACATGGGCGGGGGATGCGGCTCAATGGTGAAGTGCTTGCTAAAGCTTGCATGAAGCCCTGGGTACAACTCCCCAGTAGCGGGGCCGGGGGAGAAATGGTGCCTTAAGAGTTGAGTCGGAAATTCCTTCAGAGCACAAAACACTGTCCAAGTAAATTACCCTTGAGGTCTAGTTTGAAACTCTATTCCCAGAGCTCACCTCAACTTGTTTCTCAAACTGTTTGATCTTCCGCTTTAGGGACTGCACATAGGTGATGAAGGTCACTGCGTCGGAGGTGCTGGCCGTGTCTACGGAGTGCTGTTCCAGCTCTTGGCGAGACTGTTGGGAGAGAGGCCCGACTTTACCACAGGGTGGAGGCTCACCAGCAGCCCAGTCACCCGGGCAGAACGCCGCCTCCTCACCTTTGAGATCTGGGAATGGAACTCTGTCATATTTGATCCCAGCATCTGCCCAAATTTGCTGAGAACCTCCTTATGCCAAGAGTCATACTTCAAGTTCACCTTAGATTGTACCTGCAGGTGAAGGGGCACACAGTGGCACGTTATCGGTTGTTTCCTGCTGGCAGGTTGATACTTCGACTTAGTCTGAGTGGAGCTGAAATGATGCCTTTGCAGCCACCCTGATACTTTTCAAGAACAGAGCTGAGCTCACCTTGCCATAATCTATAACCACTGGTCCAAACTCTTTCTTGGTTTCTGCATTGTCAAAAGTTCCTCTGGCCTTCCTTATCTGGACCAGGAGAGCTTGCCATTTGTTGAGATCTTCCCCAAGCCTGTTGTAGATGTTTTCGGCTTGCATATCCCATAAGCACTGATACTGAAGCCAAACCTACAAATCAAGAGCATGGTTAATACTACAGTTTATTGTTCATTTTGCACACTATTGCTGTGATGCTCATACTCAATCAAACAAGTTTGTTTTCATCACCATTAGAAAACCTCTCAGTTGAGGTTCTCAGAATCTTCTTCCTTCTTTTTTGTAGTACTTGGGGGTTGAACCCAGGGCCTCATGCATATTTTGTAAGTGCTCTACCACTGCGCTGCACCACCAGCCTTTTTATTTTTTATTTTGAGGCAGGGTCTCACTAAGTTACACAGGCTGCCTCTGGCCTCAAAGTTGTGATCCTCCTACCTTCGCCTCCCACATCATGGGGATTATAGGCATATGCTACACACTTGACAGATCCTCAAACTTTTCATATCAAAAAGAGTAAAATTTACTGTTCTCAAAATAATAGTTAAAACCTCAAATGGTATTTTTTTTCTTTTTGAGACAGGCTCGCACCGTATAGCCCAGGCTGGCCTGGAACTTGCTATGTAAACCAGGTTGGCCTCAAACTCATATCGATCCCCCTGCCTGTGCCCTGAGGGCTGGGATCACAGGCACGCGCCACTATGCCTGATAAAACTTCAAAAGATTTGTTCAGTAGTTCACTCTTTGCTTCAAAATAAGCAAACTATCTCCTCTATGGGTTGGGATTTAGCTCAGTAGGTAGTGCGCCACTCTGCAGTCTCGGAGGTCCTGAGCTCGATTCTCACGACTGCAGAAACGGGAGAAGGATGTGGCAATCCACTCCCAAGGCAATCCCGAAACAATTAGCCATCGAAAACCCTATGAGGAGCCAGGCATGGTGGCGCACGCCTGTAATCCCAGCAGCTCGGGAGGCGGAGGCAGGAGGATCGCCAGTTCGAGACCAGAGGCAGTCTGCGTAATTTAGCGAGACCCTGTCTCAAAAAATAAAAAAAAAACGGGCTGGGGGTGCAGCTCAGTGGTCCAGCACTTGCAGAGCATGCGAGGCCCTGGGTTCAACCCCCAGGACCGCCAAAAAAAAAAAAAAAGAAGAAGAAAACCCTATGAGGGTCGCTATGAGTCGGATATAACTTGATGGCACCTAACATCATCTCATCTGTAGTCGAGATCTGTCAGGTTCATATTTTTGGGGGGCAGTATTGTGGGGTTGAGATCAGAGCTTTGAACATCTCAGGCAAGAGCTCTACCACAGAGCTGCACTCCTAGCCCCCTTATGATTTTTGAGACAGGTTCTTGCTAAACTGCATAGACTGCCTCTCGCCTTGAACTTCCAATGCTCTGCCTCAGCCTCCCAAAGTTGCTGGGATTACCGGTGTGCACCATAGTGCCATGCTGGGGATGGAAGCGCAGCCTCTGACTACATCCCAGCCGCCTCTCACACCCTCAAGTGTCCAGCAGACTACGTCGTGTACTTGGATGAAGTCAGGAGCTTCTCACCTTAACGTATTGCTCGACTTCAGTCACAATGCCCATGACCGCAGAATAGGACTCCTCCAGGGCGACGGGGCCATCGGGCATCCGTGTTAAGGCGTTGCGATAGAATTTCTCTTCTTCAGTCAGTTCATAGTGCACTCCCACCTGACCAAACAAAGCCAGATATGAATGCCAGGCAGCATGTGTGAGAATGTTCATCTCAGTCACTTTTTACTCAATCAAAATGAAAAAATAATTCACCACTAAGATGGCACCTAAGGGTCAACATCAACTTATCCACAGGTAACCAGAAGCTTACTTGTACTTAACCCATAAAAGCAACACAAGAGACATGAGATTAACCATGACCCAGGAAAACGGCGCCGCTAACAGTACGAGGTGAAAGCATCTGAGGAGCGCACGGAACCATGTGCTCATTTCAACTGTGTGAGGCCGACTGGGCGCAGGTGCTGTACTAGGGACAATGAATACACACACCGTGGTCTGTTAACACGAACCTACGTTCTACAGGAGAGAGGAACTCAGGAATATGCAAAATACAGACTGTCAGGTGGTGAGAACTTCTGCAGAGGAAGGAGGACAGGGAGTATGGAGGCAGAGGCGGCTGGATTTTGTTTTACTTTTGCAGTGCTGAGGACTGAACCCAGGGCAAGAGCTCTGCCCCTGAGCTGTAGGCCCAGACCTGGTCGTATGTAAAACCAAGAAGTCAGGAAAGGCCTATCAGATGGTGGTATGTGAGCGGAGACCAGGAGGGGAGGGAGCACGCCACGTGAATACTGGATACCAGGACTGAGAGATGAACAGGTGCAAAGGCTCAGGGGCCAGAGTCCTCCTGGTGTGGTTAAGGACTCTGCCGTGATTAAGGACCCACGAGCATCCAGTGTGACTGGGGGCAGAGCCAGCAAGGGGAGACACAGGAGCAGAGGTCAGAGAAGCAACAAGTGGCACGCTTATTATGCAGGCCCAGCGGGTACTGAGGGGCTTGGCGCCCTTGCTGGGTGCGACAGGAGGCCATCCAAGGGCTGCAAGAGAAGCGGTGTCAGGTCCAACTCAGAACGTAAGACTTAATAGTTTTAGGGGCAGAGGCAGAGAGAACAGCAGGAGGGAGTGTTAACAATCCAAGCGAGAGGTGGTGGCGCCTCAGATGGGGTGGTGGCAGGGGATGTTGTAAGAGACAGATTAGGACAGCTCTGAAGACAGAGACCACGGGAGTCAAGGATAATGCCACGATTTTTGGCCTGAGCAGATGGAGGGACTGGAACAGAAGGTGGGGAAGTTCAACCCTGAGGAGGGACTTGAGAGCACGCTCAGTCTGACTCAGCTACAGGAGAGTCCAGCCAATGCCAAGTGGGCAGTAGACAGCATGGCGTGGGCTCAAGGAAGACAGGCTGTAGATGGGAAGGTGGAGCCAGGAGCCTGCAGGGAGACGGCATGGGGAGGACAGAGGGCAAAAGATGACCAGTCATGGAGAGCAGCCTGGGAGGCAGCGGGACCAGGGGAGCAGGGTGTTCTAGAAGAGCCCGGGGGGAGGCGCTGCCCTGTCCCTCCGCAGGGAGGTGCAAGGTCAGACTGCAGACTGAGAAGACCCCAGGCCAGGGCTGAGCTGGGTGAGAGGTGCACACGCGCCTGAAAGAAAGGGGCCCTGGTGGAGAGCACACGGACAACCCCCAGAAAGCAGCCAACTTCATGTGCTGACAGGAGGACAGAGGAGGAAGACTGCTGAGCAACGGGGGTGGGAGCTGGGTCCCGGGCAGGACAGCTTCACTTGGTGCCACTTGGAGAGGACAAGAGAAGAACTGCCAATAGCATCATGGCTGAGCCAACAGGAAAACAGGATCAGAAGGACCCCGAAGACTACAGAGACTCCTTGGGGGCCAGGAACCACCATTTGCGGCTTGGTTCTGATTAGCTGGATATTGCCAAGTTTTGGGCTAAACCTGCCAAGATTTCAAGCTGTGGCCAGTCAACTACCTAAAAAAGATCCTAAAAGAGCTGAGTTTACGTCCAGAGTCAAGGAAAGTGGTAGGTTTCTCATCAGATCACTACATTCTAAGAGTCTGCACAGCAGAGTTGTGGATTCTTGTTTTCTGAAGACCACCGGTCCTGTTTAGAAGTAATACTGCCTAGGGGCCAGGGACTAAATGGTCTTTGAGTTTTCCTCTGGTTCTCTGAGCACACTAACAATAGCATATTATATCTGGAATTTGCCTTAAAATAATTGGGTGGGAGCTGGGGAATGGAATATACGAGATAAACCTGGCCACTACCAATAAATAAAGCTGGGCAGTGGGAGCTCGTGGTCCCTGTGACATTTGTGTATGTCTGAAAATTTCTCTAGTAGAAAGCAAGGGTGGAGGAGAGTGGCAGGAATTAAGATTCGCCAAAGAAATTCACAGAGGGAGTTTCTAAGCGACTACTGAGCCCAAGCTGCAAATATGAAGCGCCTCTGGGAGAAAGTCTGGTCACAGGAGATGTCCTCTGGCTTCCCTCAGGACACAGACCTGGAGGGCAGCCTTCGAGGAGACCTGGGAATCGCTTATCTGCGGAGCACCCAGAAGTGGGGCCCCAGGGCTTCTGGAGAGGCCGGGACGGAGGGCATGCGCCTCACTCCACACTCACAAGGCTCACCTGGTACCTCTGACTCTGGATCCGGGGGAGGGACAGGACCACCATCTTCCAGGCGAACATCTCCTGGTACAGCTTGTACCTGCACTCTTCGATTGGCGGGTTCAAATAGATGACCTGGTTGGTTATTCTTAGCTCATGGACAACATTCTGTAACAGAAAGGTTTTGCTTTTCATTGAACGATGTATTTCAATAAAATGGTTTTCTTTTTTGGGGGGTGGTACTAGGTGATTGAACACAGGGCTTTGCACAGGTTAACGTCTCTGAATTATCAAACTTCAGTCTGAACCACAGTCTGTCACTATTAGATCTGGTCTTGTACAACTACATCTTTGTGATTCATCCCCCTCAAGACCATGAGAAGCTGGAGGCAGGCACCGCTGCAACTGCTCTGGGCCCTCTGAGCCCGGGTGTTGAATTGACGCCTGGTGCTCGATGCCGCACCACGGGACTCCCTGTATGTAACTGCCCCATATAACCCGAGGCCTGAGAAACCAGTACTGTGGAGGCAGTGACCTTGACCCTGTGGGAGAGTGCTGGTCAGGTATTTTGTAGACTTACCTTCATTCTGGGCTGTTAGAATATTTTTCTTATGAGAGAGTGAGGCTGAGGGATTCTGAGTCAAAGACCACAAAGGAGACGTGCCTTTGCACCCCATGTCATCACAGGGCGCCATACCACACATCATGGTGATGTTAACTTTCATCGCCTGGTTAAGGTGGTGTCTGTTAGAATTCTCCCCCATAAAGTGACCTTTTCACAGGTATTACTACTTTTTTTTTTCTTTCCAGCGTTAGGGATAGAACCCAGGGGCTAACACATGCTCGGCAAGTACCAGGTCACAGAGCTACACCCCCAGCCCCACTCTGTTGATTTGATTTTTTTTTTTTTTTTTTTTTTTTTTTTTTTTTTTTTTTTTTTTTGCAGTACTGGGTGTTGAACCTAGGGCCTTGCGCTTCCATGCTCTGCAAGTGCTGGACCATTGAGTTGTACCCCATTTTTTTACTTTTTCAGACAGGGTCTCCCTAAGTTACACAGGCTGCCTCTGCTCTCGAACTTGCGATCCTCCTGCCTCTGCCTTCCAAGACGCTGGGATTATAGGCGTGCGCCATCACGTGCGGCTTGGTTTGGTTTTTGACACAGGGTCTCACTATGCAGCCCAGCCTGCCTTGGAACTCACAATCCTCCTGCCTTAGCCTCTTAATTGCTGAGACTACATGCATGCACCATCATGCCCGGCTTTCATGGTTTGTTTCTTTACTTATTTATTTTTTGGTACTTGGGTGTTGAAATCTAGGGCCTAACACATAGTTTGCAAGTGCTTTACCACTGAGCTGTACCCCCAGCCAATGTTTTATTTTTTTCTCTTGACACAGGGTCTTGCTAAGTTATGCAGGCTGCCTCTGGCCTCAAACCTGTGATCTTCATGCCTCTGCCTCCCAAGTTGCTAGGATTACAACCTGCCACCATGTCTGGCCCCATGGGTATTTATTTTACTTACTAACAAACAGCTGTCACAGGAAATACTCACTTTGATCTTTGGCTCTCCGCCAGGCTTGTGACTAACTTGTGGTGCATCTGTATCCATGTCAACTTCTGCTTTGTCTTCAGCTTGTCCAAGAAGGACCTGGGTCCAGGCTCTTAGGCCAGCTTGCAGGCGAACACCCAGTATCCTCTCAATCTACAGACAAAGATTGAGTATCAGAGAACAACGCTTCCTCCAAAAGGCAGCTCACAGAACATGAGAATCAGAAAGCAGTAGAGGTTTCAGGTCATAAATGAGATGCTTCTGACTCTGACCCCCAGTTTATCATCTGTCATGTCCACAGCCTTGGCTAACTGGTTTCAGCTGTGGTCTGTACTTCTGGGCCAACTGAATCACTTGTCCTCTTAATTCCCAGTGACAAGGAGACCAATACAATGCAGTGGATGGAGTGATGGTTTTGTGCTTGCACAATATGACAGAACACTCACAAAACCAAGTGTTTTTCTGGCATCCTCAGAGATAAGACTAGAAAAACTGCAATTTGGAGATCAGATCATTTTCTTTTAGCAAGTAAAGAGGAAAGTCTTCTCTCTGATGTAGAATGAGACAAATTCCCTACAAACAGGACCTCTGCAGGCCTTTGTCAACAGTCTGTCTTGGGTCTCACAACCATTCTGGGAATGTGGTGAGGGGTGCAGGGACTTTCAGACCATCTGTGGGTTTGTTAGCTTTCCTTCTGATTAGTATCCCTTTATGTAGATTTATGCACACAAATTTATGCAACTGATTTATCCATTTTTAAAAACAGAAGGGGAAACCACAGATTAAGAAGTGCCTGCGTACAACCTGTCACTTCTGCTCTGGTACATCCCTGGACCAAGCTGCCCCAATGCTGGAAGTCCAGCAGTGAGAAGTCACATGGACCGTTAAGTATGCTTCACACATACAAGTGTGCACACAGCCCTCTGTGGCCCTCAGCCTTCCACGGGGCCTATGCACTGGGAATAAGAGGCGTTTTGTTGTTAGACTGTTCTTCCTAAACTGGGTGTCCAGGGCAGTTGTCAGAGAATGCCTGGAGGGCTAGGAAAGATAATCTGGGGCAGGGGTGCAGCTCAGTGGCAGAGCCTGGGCTGAGCAGGCATGAGCCCCTCAGTTCCACCCCAAGCACCATCAAAAGGAAAAAAAAAAGTAACAAATCATGAGAGGGGGAAGAAACGCTGATGGGAAACTGTCAAGTGTCCAGCAAACAAAGAGATGCTTCCTTCTTCCCTTACGGCTCCCTGCTCCTTGCTGAGAACTGGAGTGGGTACAGGCATGCAGCACCACTGTTCAGCTCCAGCATTAGGCGAGTGGGATTTTGGGGGACCTGGGCCACCCCAGATACTTTCTAAGGAAGATGCTTTTCCGTGACGGACTCATGAACATCCTGATCGGGGCCCCTTCTCTGCGGCAGCAGGACAATGAGAAGCAGCCTAACCAAGCCACCCTTACCTCCATGTCAAGCTTATTGACCCAGATGGGCAGATTGGAGTAGGAGTGCAGGTTTAGGTCATCTACCGCCTTCTGGACTCTGTTCAGGATCTCGGAGAAAGTCTTATGGTCATACATGCAGGTTTCCAAGGAGCGCACTTCCAGGTCTATTTTTTCTTCAATAATCAGCAGATCATCCACCTAAAGGAAGGTGTATCGAACATTCAAAGCTCCCATCTGCTCTGTAACTCTCACACGCATTCTTATAAATGGAATAACACCTGCTCGAGGCAGAGGAGTCCTTCTGTAAACAGCTAATCCTAGATGCTGGGGCGAGGTCCCTGTCTCCACAGAGCGCAGGAAAGGCTGGGAGTGCCACTAGCGTCTCCCGCTTTCTGGTGTTCTGCTTGCGAGGGGCACCTCTGCCTGCCCAGTCTGGGAGGAGGACATAAACATGCTCTGCAAGCCCCCGTTATGCCCCTGAGAGGCAGCCTGTGCGCAGAGGAAGGGCTCTGGCACAGAGGCAGTCCGGGCCAGCTGGCCTCTAACAGTCCAGCTGAGCTAGAGTCTGGAAGGAAGTCTCAGGGCAGGGAAGCTAGCCAGCACACATGGTGCCGTCTGGCTCGCTCTCTCTCCAGTGGGGTCAGGGTACCGCTCTCCCTTGGCCTGTCGGCTTCCTCTCTCTGCAGCTTTCTAAGCTCAGGGCATTCCTCATCGACCTCCCCAGGCCCTTACGGCATTCCTCATTGACCTCCCCAGGCCCTGTTCCACTGGGGCACAGTGAGTGAAGCGGCCCTTTCTCCCGCTCAGTTCCGGGGCCTTCAGCTGCTTCAGTCACGCATGCCTTCTGGGGGAGAAACTACGTGTCTGCTGCCTTGGCTACCGCTGTGTCTGACCTGAAGATGAGAGTACCTTCTCCTGGAAGTTGAAGACCGTCTCTGCCAGGCGCTGCACATAAGGATCAAGTTTGTAGGACTCCCACACCAAGGCAATGCCTTCCGCGATCAAAGCCTGCACTTCCTTCTTCAGGCCGGCCACCAACAGCGAGATGGTGTTCCGCTCCTCCACCTTCTCACAGGTCCGCTCGTAAGTACGGACGCTCTCGATCAGAGAGATGGCAAAGGGGTACAGCTGGTTTGCCTGGTGGGCCTTGTTCACGATCGCCAGCGGGACTCGGAAACCGAGCCACTTGAGGTTCCGGACCTCTTTGGAGAGCGTGATGATCTCGGGGAGAAAGTTCACCTTCAGCTTGAGGACGTTGCCCGTGCGGCCCCGCACGCGGGTGCTCTCGATGGTGAAGATGCGCCCGGAGACTCCCAGGTTGCGCTGCTGCACCTTACGCGCCCAGTCGTCGAAGATCTCCTGGGTGTTGAGCTTCATGCGGAAGCTGTCTCCGTCCTGCTTTAGCTTCTGCCCCTCCACGTGGTTCTCCCAGCCCTTGCCCAGGACGTCTTCCACTCGCTTCATGTAGGCCGTGAGCTGCCTGTCGATCTGCTTCGCCCAGATGATGGACCCCGACACAGGCGGCAAATCGCGCACGTGGCTCATCTTACACGCCTGACTCTGCGGGTACTGGACCTTGAACTTGTCGTGGAGAGACTCGATGTCGTCTTTCACACGCTGGATCAGCTGCGTCTGGTACTCACGAATGGCACCGCGGATGTGAGGCCGGACGAACAGCGCGTTGAACCGGGAGAAGATCCTGAACATCTCGTTGGCGTTCTTGGCGGTGCCGAGCTGGTCGCGGAGGCGCGCGGTGATGCGGGTCTCCACCCGGTCGATTCGCTCGTCGTACCTCTTCATCGCGGCCTCCCAAGCCTCCGTGCCTTCTTTGGAAACGTCCAGCCCGTCCACCTCCTTCACGTTCTCATAAGCCAGGTTGACCTCCTCAATGGCGTTCGCGTCCGCCGCATCGAAGAGGACCTCGGCCACTTTCATGTCCTGGGGTTCAGGCACCTCTCCCTGGTTCTGCTGTGCAACCGCTGTGACCTAAAAGAAAGAGTTGTCACAAAAAAGTGTTTCCCAAAGGAAGAGTTTTATTTTGTCACACACACCACTCAAGACTGACAGCAATAGAGGTTCGTACGCTTTTAGTCAAACGTTTTATAATCGTAACCCGATAAAGCCAAGTAAAACGCTATGTATTTAACTCTGCACCCAAAGATTTTCACAATGTGGTTTTGCTGGGGTGAAAAATACACACACATATACTAGGGGTTGAACCCAGGGCCTTGTGCATGCTAGGCAAGTGCTCTACCACTGAGCTGCACTCCCAGCCCTTTTTTTTATTTTTTATTTTTGAGACAGAGTCTTACTATATTGCATAGGCTGCCTCTGGCCTCAAAGTTTCAATCCTGTCTCAGTTTCCTGAGTCACTGGGATTACAGGTGTATGTAATGGTGCCTGGCTTGGACCACATTTTTTTTAAAAGAAAAAGAATGGGTGAAGAAGGTGAATTCAGAAAAGAAAAAAAAAAAAAAAACCAAAAAAAAAAACCACATATAGGCCTGAGGATGTAACTCAGTGGTAAAGCTCTTGCCTAGCATGAGCAAGTCTCTGGGTTCAATTCCCAGCACCAGGAGAAAACCAACCAAAACCAAAACAAGTAAACAACAACAAAAAACAATGTACCAAAAATAAATAATAAAAAAATTTAAAAATGGAGTCAGTGAATTCTTTAATAAATCCCAGGCATATGTAATTAGTATTTTCATTTTACTGGTGAGGATTCTGAGAAAAAGAAAAAAATAATGTATTCAAGTCACATAGCTGGTAAAATGGTGAAGGAGAACTTAAAACCCAGAAAGCCTGGCTCCAGGGTCCACACAATATGAGGGAAGGGATGGATGGATGGATGGTTTTTCATTTTGTTATTTTTATTTGTATTTTGTGGTACTGGGGGCTGAACCCAGGGCCTCGCCAATACTTTGCAGGTGCTCTGACACTGAACTGCATCCCCAGCTCTCTTCTTAATTTTTTACCTTGAGGTAGGGGTCTCACTGAGTTACACAGGTCACCTCTGGCCTCAAACTTGGGATCCTCCTGCTTCAGCCTCCCGGGTCCCTGGGATTACAGGTGTGCACCCAGCTCTTTATTTATATTTGTGTGTGGTACTGGGGATAGAGCCCAGGGCCTCACACATGTTAAGCAAATGCTCTACTGCTGAGCTATAGCCTCACCCTGAGTGCACTATGCATTTGGATAGAAACAGTGTAACACAGAATCACTAGATCTTAAAAGGTGACAGTGACAAGATGAAAATGGAGTTGATGAAGAGCAAGTTAAGTGCTCAGTGCAAAACAGAACCTATGTGATCCATCCTCCTGCCCTCCCTCCCTCCCCTCTTTCTAGGGCATTAAAGCAACACACGTATAAATTTTCAGAATGCTGACCATACCTGTGGCCTCAGGACCCTGACGATGACAGCTCTCAGCTGCTCGTGCTGCCGTCTAAATTTCCTCATCTGGTCAAGGCGCGCCTGAAGCTTCCTATGGGCAGGGTTTATCCGCCACACCATCTTCAGATTTTCTTCCCTTTTCCTTTTAACAATGTCTCTCAACAACACCTGAAGTTTCTCATACTCATCATCCCAAGTCTGAAACACCTCGAAGCAGGCCACCATAACCTAGAACATAATTCAGGAAGGGAAGCTTATCATTAAAGCATATTTCATCTCATTGCCTGAGATGCTTTGGATTTTCTGTTTTTCTTTTGTGATACTGGGGAGTTGAATCCAGGGCCTCGTGCATACTTTGCAAGCCCTCTACCACCGAGCTGCATCCCAACCCCTTTTTTATATTTTTTAATTTTGAGACAGGGTTTTACTAAGTTGCGCAGGCTGCCTTTGGCCTTGAACTTAGGATCCTCCTGCCTCTACCTCCTAAATTGCTGGGATTATAGGTGTACACCACCACGCCCACTTGAGGCTGGTTTTCTAAGACGTTAAAACTTACTTTTTCAAATTCTTCATAAGCAACATGCATCAATTTTCTGGTCCCCAATACTTTGAGTAATTGTGAACTTAAGTCTCTTGAAATTGCCTCCACCAAACGCAGTGCCCGCTGAATGGGGTATTTTGTGTTTCGGATCTTTCTCAAATGGGTGAAAATTGCAACAAGTGCCTGCCTTATTTTGTCCAGCTCAGTGGCAGACAACAGGTCATTCAGAGGGAAGTCTTTCATCAGAGGATTGTAGTCATTCACTGTTTCCAATGCCTGCTTTAGACCTAGATTGACAGAAACAGTTAATGGTTTTCAAATATGGTAATAAAACACTGCGAACTGTTCTAATAACAGAATATTTTCATGTTGCAAGAGATTTAGTGACGCAGAAATAGTTCATGTTTGAAAACGGATTGCTCTTAACAGGAAAACCCTAGTGTTGGGTCCAGCTTGCCTTTTTAAGAGTAAGGTCAATTCACGTGCACTCTAGACAGTGAGAGTGGGTGGTAGCCTCACAGATTTTTACTTTTTTTTTTTCCTGCTTTCTATATTATCTCCATATCCTACCACAATAATTACATTTAGGGAAACTAAAATGCTATCATCCTTGAGAATACTAAAATTAAAATTCTATACCCAGGGCTCACGTTAGGTGAGTGTGAGCCTATAAACACAGAACCACAGAAACAACTGACTCTCAGTCCATTTCTGGACTTCTCCTGGCATAAGACAAAATATCAAGAAAGAAGGAAAAATTTCTGAGGTGTTTTAAAGAAAAGAAACAAAGTATACGTTTCAATGTTAGTGAAAGCCGGGACACCGTGTGTCATGTGATCAAAGTAACTAGAAGGTTTTTACTGGAAATTTCCTCCAACATTTAAAATGTGGTTACCACATTTCTTGGCAGGAGGGTGCAGCGGGAAGGAGACACATGGGGTGAGCACCACAGCCTGAATCGCCAACATGTGTCTGTGGGTGCAGAGCCGTACAGCGCAGCCTCACAGTGCCTGGGCAGTCAGACCCTTGTGTGCCCAGCTCCTATAATGCAACATCACTCACTCAGATCATCAAATTTATTTTTACCACTCAGAATACAGGGGAAGGCAGAAAAGGGAATAGAGTAGGTAAAAGAGGAAGCAGTACTGACCAGCTCTCCTTCCACAGGCCCCTGGGCAACAACTTCTGCTCAATTTAAACCACTCTTCTGCCTGGATTGTCAAAAGCCCCTCTGACTACACCCAAGGCGCACTACCCAAGTACCTAGAAACTGTCTTAGGTTCTCAAAAGCCTTGATGGGGAAGGAGGTATGTGAGAAACCATTTTGACTGCCCAGAATTAAGGGGAAAATGAGACAAGATGCAAGACAAGTCAGTTAAAGATAACCTTACAGGGCTGAGGGCATGGCTCAGCGGTAGAGCACTTGCCTCGAACGTGCAGGCCCTGGGTCCGATTCCAAAGTGCACCTACGAGTTTTCATCTCAATTATCAGAGACCTCATACAATCCAGATCAGTAACTCGTCAGTCAGATTCTTAGTTCTGATTTTTACCTGTGTCAGTGTCAAAACTGACAGTGGCATGGAAGCGCTTGCCATGCTTCAAGATGTCCAGAGTCAGGAGGACTTCCGGGCTCTCCCGTTTCTCCTGGATGCGGTATAAGGCCCGTTCCAGGTTCAGCCAAAAACTGATCTCCTGTAAGGCCGTTCCTGACGCAGGATCTCGATCGAGTTTGGTCACCTTTGAAGATAAAAGAGCATTCAGATGTATTCACTGTGTCAACAAAAGGGGAAACGTCTCACTAAGGAAATGCATTACAACTTCACTTGTGCACTTCAAGCAGATTCCTTCCCTGCAAATTCAAACAGCTGGGTTTGGAGTTAAAGGCAGGACACTTCCGCGATCAACGCTCTCTGGGTTAACACGCCGTAGTTTACATGGCACCCAGACCAACGGTGCCCCAGTGAGCACTCCCAAAACCAGGAAAGAATGCCGCCACCAAATTTCCACAGAAGTTACCTTGCTGACAAAACCCGACCAGTTTCTGACAGAAACAATGCACTTTACACAGCGGCTTTCAACGCTCTCACCTTCTGAATTTCTCGGATCCAGCGGTTAACTCCAGACTGCAACTGATTGAGGAAAGTCGGGTCTTCAACCTTATCTCCAAAATCTGTAACTTTTGGCTTCTCTCCACGCTCGTAACACTGTTTAGCAACGTTTGTAATAATGGGATGAATCGGCAGGCTGATCTCTGGGATTTCGATATTTTGCTGCAAGTGAAGAAGGCCCATCTCAAGCTCTGCGATCTTTTTTTCAACCGAAGGAGCCATTTTGTCACCATCTCTACAAAGACAGGAAACATCGCAAAATTAGGACGTCACCAGCCTCCAAAGAGATGTTAATAATGTATATGGTTATTAATGTGAAGGATTTATTAGACTTTCACTCCCAGTTTCTAAGTTTAACATCATCTTCCACACTATCTTGTGAACAGGAAGTGAAATATGACCTTTAAATCACAGAAAGAAAAATGGTTTTTACCTGTCTGCTTTGCCAGACTCTCTGATATAGGACTTGAAAAACGGAGCCACAGCATTGCTAATGAAAGAATGCAATGTTTCATATGGCGAGTCTTCACTGAGTGTGAGGACTCGGAGCTGAGAAGACACTGGTTTATCTGCATCGATTACAGGGGCACGTTTAATGAATGCCAAGCTAAAAAGAAAGCAAAAGAAGAAGTTAGAACAATCTTAGTCCTAGTCAGTCTGAGCAACTGTAGACTTTGTGTTGCACACAGATTAAAACTTCATTGCAATGTTTAACTTAAAATCATATTAAGAACAGACTAAAATCGTTGCTTTTCTCATTGTGAAATGTACTGCTTGTCTTTCTACCACTCAGCTACAGCCCCAGCTCAACTGCTTGTCTTTCTTTCTCTACTGTGTGAGAAAAACTGAAACAAAGTCATGGTTATGGCATGTTCCCATGAAACGAAGCAAAGGTAATTGTCTCATAATGGATTGAAGTAAAAATCTTGGCTTAAAATTGACTTGCTCTACCAACGGCAAGCTTATTTAAATGTGATCTTTTACTAATTTGTACCATTCATTTACTGCACCAAGTCACGTAACAGCTTTAATAAACAAAAGCTGAGTCAGACACAGTGGTGAGTGCCTGTAATACCAATGACTTGAGAGGCAGAGGCAGGAGGATCGCAGGTTCAAGGCCAGAGCCAGCTTATATAACTTGGCATGACCCTGTCTCAAGATAAAAAATTTTAAAAAGGTGCCAGGCACCATGGCACATGCCTGTAATTCCAGTGGCTTGGGAAGCAGAGGCAGGAGGATTGCAACTTCGAGACCAGAAGCAGTCTGTGTAACTTAGAGAGACCCTGTCTCAAAAAGCGAAAAAATGGTTCAAGCCCCAGTACCACACACACACACACACACAAATTTGACAAAGCAGGTCAGGGGTCCAACTCAGTGGTAGAGAGCCTGCAAAGTACATGTGAGGTCCTGGGTTCAGGGCCCCAGTTCTGCAAAAACAGAACAGAACAAAATACCAAAAACAACCCCAAAAGCTGCTCATAGCTGAAATGGCATTCTAGGTTTACCTCAACCTCGCCCCAAATTAACAACTTTCAGTTTTACCTCCTGCTATGTGTACTCTCTTCCCTGTCTTGAGACACCCCTTAAACTAGATGTGCCATCCTCTAGACATATCATGTGCTTTGTGTCTTTGCTTGTTGCTGCTGTTAGGTGCTGTCGAGTCGGTGTCCAACTCATAGCGACCTTATGTACAACAGACAAAACACTATGTTGGTACCTCTCTGCTATTTATAGGGTTTTCAATGGTGGATTGTTTTTTGGGAGTGGGTTGCCGGGTCCTTCTCCCAAGCCTATAGCACCTGGTGTTCCCAGGCAGTCTCCCATCCAAGTACTAACCAGGCCTGACCCTGCTTAGATTCCGAGATCTGGCGGGATCAGATGCCACAGTGGTACAGCTGTCTTTGTTTAAAAAATCTATATTCATCTGCTGAAATTTTAGGTAACCCTTAAAACTCAACTGCAACATGAGCTCTTCCATTGGGCTTTCCCTAATCAGAAGCAATCTCCAAAACCCATGTTGAAAACTATGTTGAACACTATGTTGAATAAATACTACGTTGAACACTGTGTTGAACACTATGAAATAGTATTTTGCTAAGATTATAGTTAGCTGAGTAGGTTTTATTTTTCTGTATACCACTCTATGTTGTTGCTGTTAGGTGCCGTCGAGTTGGTATTCAACTCATAGTGAACCTCATAGGGTTTTCAATGGCTGACTGTTTCGGGATTGCCTTGGGAGTGGATTACCAGGTCCTTCTCCCATTTTGGTGGTGCTGGGAATTGAACTCGGGACCTCAGAGACTGTAGTGCTGCACTCTACCAACTGAGCTAAATCCCAGCCCATACCACTCTATATCTACTGTAATACCTTGCACAAAACAGGTATTCAAAGGTAGTTCAATTAATGGTGGTGCATGCCTGTAATCTCAACCCTCAGGAGGCTGAGGCAGGAGGATCAACATGAGTTCTAGACCAGCCTGGTCTACATGGGGGGGCCCAGGCCAGCCTGGGCTACAGAGTGAGACCTTGTCCCTAAATAAATAATAAATAAAAAAGGGGCAGGGGATGTGGCTCAGCAGTAGAGCATGTGTCTAGTATGTGCAAGGACTTCAGTTCAACCCCCAAAAATGGGAAAAAAAGAAAAAGAAAAAAAAACCTAATATTTGAATTTTCCAGTTCTTAGGCCAGTACCTTATATACAACAATTCATATTGCTCTAAAAAGTCAACTAATGGCTTCTGTGGCACACTAAGAAGGAACAAGGGAGAAGGACCTGGCAGCCCACTCCCAAACATCAGTCTGCCATTGAAAACCCTATGAACAGAAGAGAAGCACTGACAAGAGTGTTTCGCCTATTGTACATGGGGTCACTATGAGTCGGATACCGACTTGACGGCACCTAACAACAACAACAACAACAACAACAACAACAAGAAGGAACGAAATCACAATTCTCTTCCTGCCAAAAATGTACAACCTGAATCTAACCATGGAGAAGCATTGGACACACACACTGAGGGATGTTCACAAAGCCATTGGTCTGCAATGATCAAATATGCCAATGGCGTGAAGTCACAGAAAGGCTGCACTGGCTCCAGGTCCAAGGAGACCGGGAGCCGTGGGGGACTATTACGAGGGGCACTACTGCGACAATCTGAACACGTTCTGTACTTGGACAACATCTTTTTTTGCAGTGCTAGAGATCCAACCCACAACCTTGTGTACCTCAGATAAGCAACTCCATTGCTTAACTACTTCCCCAGGTCACGAATAGCAAAGCTTAACACCTGATACCTGGGGGTTCTAGCTACTATTATGCAACTTTTCTGTAATTCTTTTGTTTTCTTCTTCTTTTTCTACAGACAGCATCTTGCTAGCTATAGCCCAGGTTGACCTCAAACTTGTGATTCTCCTGCCTCCGTCTACCAAATGGCACAATCACAGGCACGCACCATTGTACCCAGGGAGTCTTCTATAATCCTGAAATTACTCAAAAAGTTTCGATCACCAATGCAGAACGATTATAACATTTAATACTTCAATCTGGGTATGTCTATTAGAGTTGAAAGTTGCTATGGACTCTCTGGAAGATGGGAAATCTGGTAATACACATTAAAAACTTTAATGACGCTTTACAATGAACTACTAATATTACTTTGAGGGCTTTATCCTAAGAAGAATCAGATCTGTACATAAGAATTTTGTTATTTATGATGAAAAATCATATAAAATCTGATTAAAATTTGAGACTATTAAGTGCATTATAGCTCAAACAAGATGAAAGCCACTGAAGTATTTTAGAATTTATATTGACTTGGAAATCCTCTTAATTTGAAGACATGAAATTGAAGATAAGACTGAATTTAAAGAGTAAAAGTATTATGAGTGTTTTCTTTGTTGTTATTGTTTGCTTTTTTGAGACAGGGTCTGGCTGTGCAGACCAGGCTTGCCTGGAAGCCCATCGATCTGCCTGTGCCTCCCAAGTGTTGGGGTTCCACATGTGCACTGGAGTGTTGTCTTCATGTGCTCACCTGAGGCGGTTAAGCTTCTCATTAGTTTGTCATCTGAGATAATGGCGTATTATTATAATGGTACAGTCACACTACCCACCTGTTGGACTTAACGCCGTAGTGAATGTCTATGTTGATGTTATAGGAAATGAATTCTTTTTCTTCTTCTCCTTCATCACCAACATCCTCTACAAATTATAACAAATATTTTATTAAATTCACGCAAACACTTCCTAGTTCTTATTTACCAACCACTTAGAGAATGATGACCCTCATCCCAGCCCGACCCGACATGTAGGTTCCACCTGTTACTCCTGGCTCCTGACTTGGTCACTCAGGTGCTGTGCGACCTTGGTGGGTGAGATGGCTGATGAGTGGCCGCGTGTGATGTGTTAGAGCACAGCCTCTCTTCCGGCAGGGCCAGCTGTGCCGGCTCTTGCCAGGTTCTCACGGGCCGAGGCCAGCAGACTCGCCCTCTGAGCTCCAAACAGGCGCTTCCAGCCTGCAGAGGGCGTCCTGCTCAGTAACCGCTCTCTATTACTCCATGTAGGGTTCTGTTGTCGCAGTTTGTTTTTGTGTTTTCATGGTACCTGGGGGTTGAACTCAGGGCTTTGCACACGCTTTGCAAGTGTGCTACCAATGAGCTTTCCCTAACCCTTTTTATTTTCCTCTTGAGCCAGGGTCTCACTGAGTTAAGAAGGCTGCCTCTGGCCTCAAAGTCACGATCCTCCTGCTTCTGCCTCCTGAATGGCTGGGATCACAGGAGTGTGCCACTGCACCCAAGCACTATGTGAGTTTATTCCATTATACATTTAACCCAAGGGGTTGGCATGACTGTTCCTCCTGCCTTCCAGGCACAGGACGTAAGTGAAGGACCCACAGACGCTCAGTGGGGACACACCACCGCGAGCACTCAGAAGCTTGGCCCTCCCAAGTCCAGGCTCCTCACCAGCACACAGCACAGCCAGGCCCAAGGCTAAGCCCACCAGGGCCTCCAGAGGCATCCGCCAAGCCTCCCGCATCTCCCACCCGAGCAGGGTGTGTCCACACCCCGCTTCCCCCAAGCTGTGAGCTCCTGGAAGGCAGGGGCCGTGAGAGACTCCACGTGGCCCGTGGAATGTAGGGGCCACTTCCAAAACTGACAGGACTCTGACAGTGTGAATGCGCAGGGAAAATGAGCGATTTCCAAATAGTTCAAAATCAAAAGTGAAAAATGAAAACTGTGTAAGAATGAAGGGGAATCCAAGTTTCCACCTCCAGTACTAATCCACAAGATGTCCAAACATCGGGCGGGCTCATCTTTGCCACGACATCCTGTATGAAATACCTGTGTTAACAAAAACTACCATCTACGGATCGATTTACTGTGACTACTTCAGACCTGCGCCCCTTCACTTTTGAGCCATGAGGTAACAGAAAAGGGTGCAAACTTAACAGTCAGGGTGCAGAATCAAGTCCTACTGCTTTGAGGCTCTGGGAACTTGGGGAAGTCATTTTTCTTCCTCTAGGCTTCAAATTTATGAGCTGTAAAATGGCCATGGAGGAATGGGTGGGACACTGCTAGGTGCAGTATCCCACCGATTAAATCGTGAAATTTAAGCAATTAAACCATGAAACTTGGGTGTACAGTGTAGGGCCTAAGCGAAAGCTATTTGGTTCATTAAAGGCAAGACAAAGATAAACAAATTCACACTGAAAAGACTAATATGCAATATATCTATCGAGAAGACAATTCTTCCAAATTGTTTTTGGTATAATTTTAGGAAGGGTAGGAAGAAGTAGATGGCAGAATATAACAGTATGCTAAGTACTATCTGGTTGTATTTATTTATTTGTTTGTTTATTTTTACAGTACTGGATGGTTAAACCTAGGGTGCTCCACCACTAAACTGCACCCTCAGCCCTTTTTCTTATTTTTTATTTTGAGACAGGGTCTCACTAAGTTATGCAGGCTGCCTCTGGCCTCGAACTCATGATCCTGCAGCCTCAGCCTCCCGAGCTGCTGAGATTACAGGCGTGCACCACAGGGCCTCGATACCTGGCTGTTTTCAAAAGATGACTAACATCACCAAGTGTGGTGGTGCATGCCTGTAATCCCAGTGACTCAGGAAACAGAGGCAGGAGGATAGTGAGTTTGAGGCCAGAGGCGGCCTGCATAACTTAGTTAGATCCTGTCTCAAAATAACAACTGGGTTGGGGGTGCAGCCCAGTGGCCAGGCACTTGCAAAGGATGCATGAGGCCCTAGGTTCAGCCCCTAAGTACAATAATAGATAAATAAATAAATAAATAAATAAGACTGCCAACTGTCTTTCTGCGGGTGTCGGGGAGTGCAGACAGACAACCATGAAGCACTGGGCACACGGAGAACACACGGCCTGTGAACCATCGCACCTGGTGGTCATGCCACCGCCAAGCCTCACTGCGGGGGGCCTAGCTCAGTGAGGGAGACGAAGAGGCCTTCAGGGGAAACTCTCTCCTTTGGGCAGGGACTCAAGAAGTACCCACTGAGGTGAAGAACTTAGGCACCTGGCAGCGGCGCTCTCCCTGCCGGGCTCACACCATGCGCTAAGACTGTGCCTGCACCCCCCAGCCACATCACAAAGCCGTGCTTCCCCACGCAGAGGCCCAACACGTTCTTCCAGGTGCAGGCTCTCCCACCCTGGCCAGCCCACATCAACTCCATGGGAACGCTGAAAAATGTGTTAATTTTTTTAAAAATTAAAAAATACGACTTAAAGTCTCTACATGAATCAATCCATCTTCCTGGCCGCTCAAATGTGATCAATCATGTGGCTTGCAACCAGCCACCCTTATGACAGCAACTTGTAAAGTACAAGGACATGGACACAGAGTGTGACCCAATCTAAAACAGTCGCCAAGGTGGTGGGTTTATGACATACTTTCTCCCTTGATTTTCTGAAGGCATCCATAATACTGATCTAGGATTTATATGTCGTCCAGATAACACTCAAATGATATATAAAAAAGTGACATTCTACAATTAGTATAGGAAATCACTGACGCAGCTAAAAATGTGTTAACTTTGAATCATTTCTTCCTCAGATAGATTCATCATCTATACAACCAAAATCACACAGAAAAGATGCAGCCCAGACGCAGCCTGTCAACATGCTGTCTGCCCTTCCTAATGCAAACAGGACTCAGGAAACCAGGCCTAACTCCAAGCGATGAGTCACAGCTGCATGGCAAATGCTCCACTTCTGCCTGAGAAGCACTGCAATGCAGCAGAAAGCTGCTCGGCTCTGCAAGGCACGCCCAATGACATCATCCTCAGACAAGGGCAGGGCAGATAGATCTTCCCTCTGGCTCCGTAGGCCCTCACTTTTCCTGACAAGAATCATTTACGGAAGTCATTATTAAACAGTAACAGAATGCATTTTGCGTTAGCTTTTTAATGCATACCCCCCACAAATACAGAAATTACATGAAGTCTGAGTCTGTCTGAATCCCACTTACAGAACTCACGGTGCTGCTTGATAAACCACCATCAAGTAATTTTTTTCATATCTAAATGATGATTATATCTTCCAAATAACACAAATTCAGCATTCTACTTCTTGTGGAAAAATTAAAAGGTTCTCCAGAGCAGGAAGGACACTTTATTACTAATGCCTAGTAACAAAAGGGCTATCAATGCTGCTGTACTTGGAAGCTCACACACAAACACCATCTGCACGTTTGCTCAGGTAGTATCAGTTTTAGTAGAGTTTGGATCCGTCTCCCGATGCCCGGCAAATCACTGGTTAATGCACAGAGGCCCAAGGCTGGGTGTACTGCCTGCGAGTACACCTCAGGGAGCACTCAGCCTGTCAGCTGGCCTGGCTATCCCTGGGGACTTTGTGGGCACTCTGGTCAACTTCCGAGAGTCTACCGAATTTCTAAAGATGTTCACGGTGGCTTCCAGCCCTCGTGTAGACTTCTACTGGAAGACTAGTTTCCTGCATCTCTAGCTAGCAGCGATCTGCATCATCGCACGGTCAACTTGGTGAGCTCGGTGTCTGGTTTAATGGAACACACCTTGAGAGTCGCACTGCCACGATACACTGAGCGTGTTTTCTCAAAGTGTGGCGGAAGAACAGGGGAAGCACACGGGGAAAGAACCAGGTGAGGCTCCGGCACCTTCGCTCATCCGCTCCCAACCGTCTACAGCCACAGAGCAACTCTCTTCCCTATGGAGCAGGGGAAGCCATGAACAGATTGCAGGTTACCTCCTGGTCCCCTTTCTCTTTCATTTCCTTTCCTTTAATCCAAACACACCAACCCACAGTATCCTGGCCTAGCTCCATCATGCACGTCCCTTCTCCTTTTTTCTCCTGTGTTTTTCCCCTTTTCCATCTCTGGTGCTCTCTTACCACCAGGACGTCCACCCTTTTGTCCTCTTTCCGAGGAGCCATGACTTTATGGCCAAGACCACTCCCTGCTCTGGCACGGGGCTGAGAACTCGGTGAGAAGATCTAGATTTTTCTCCTCAACCAGAGGACTTCTTTCACAACATCCTTAGAGGGATATGAAGAGACCATGGGACCCCAGATAATGTGGACACACAATACAAAAACTGGGGTTCATTTAGATATTTCTAGGAAAAAAGGGAAGGAATTTAAACACCGTTATTAATGCCTAAGAAACTTAATACTTTTTAAGTTAATACTAATTTGAAGGAATATAAAATAGATTTAAAAACATTCTCATTTTAATAGATACCAAGGAATTGTAAAGAGGTTAGTTCTCAGGTTTCAGAATCTTCCTTAAAAAGTCCTTTTCCCAGCCAGGCACGGTGGTGCCCGCCTGTAATCCCAGCAGCTTGGGAGGTGGAGGCAGGAGGATCGCAAGTTCGAGACCAGAGGCAGTCTGCATAACTTAGTGAGACCCTGTCTCAAAAAGTTAAAAAAAAAAAAAAAAAAGGGCTGGGGGCGCAGCTCAATGGTCCAGCACTTGTAAAATATGCAGCCCTCAGTTCAACCCCAAGTACCAGGAAAAAAAAAAAAGTCCTTTTCCCAGCTGAGTCTTAGAACTCTAGGGTTTCCCGTTTCCTCACTCATGAAAGAGAAGAGCGGGACTTGGGTTCAGATTTTGGAGCATTTCAGATTTCAGATTAGGGGTGCTCAACTATTAGAGTTTATGCAAAAACTCAAAATTTCAAACACTTCTCCCAAACATTTCAGATAAGGGATACATAACACGTACTGTATTTTTCAGTCACCAATCTACTAAATATTTTCGCTCTTTATAAAAATGAAATCCTCAGAAAGATAATTTTTAAAACTCACAAAGAGCTGGGTGCGGTGGTGCACACCTGTAATATCAGCAAGTCAGGAGCTGGAGGCAGGAGGTTTGCAGGTCAGAGGCTCCTCTACTTAGCCAGACCCTATCTCAAAATGAGAAAGGGTGAGGGGCGCAGCTCAGTGGTAGAGCACTTGCCTAGTGTTTGCGAGGCCCTGGGTTGAACCCACCAGTAGTACCACACACACACACACACACAAAATAAAAATAAATAAATAAATAAACAAATGGAAAGCAAAAACCCCACCAACACATGTCCTGTATGCCTCCCCACCCTACTCCACCTCTCTGAAGCTCCATCCTGGCTGCCCATGCACTAATGAAGAGGTGAACCCCTCCAATTACCTGCCTCCGGAGAAAATGTAATGACAAGCCTGAGACAAGCTTGCACTGGAGACAGCAGAATTCTCAGTCATAATGACACCGTTCCAAGCCTGAGACGCGGGGGTAAAACACACGCACTGCGCACACGCCCCTCCCTGCCGGGTCACTGACAAGCTGGAGAGCAGACAGGTCACAGAACTGTCAGTTCTCCGGCAGCAAAGGGAAGCCGGCCGGTTATGTTCTCACTCACCCCGGCCACCTCCCAGAGACAACACACAAGAAGCCACACTTCAAGTAAAAGTGCTGCAAGGACACCACTGAGAGTGTGCAGTTATGGTGGGTCCATTAGCGGGGAGGAAGGGGATGGGGGAGGTGAGCATGCATGGTGTACAATGATATGCATGTACGCAAGTGTCATAATTAGACCCAGTAAGGTGTACACTGCAGAATTACTAATCAAAAAAGTTGACTGAGGAAAGAGAGAGTATAAAATTAGAAGGCCACAGTGGTACACACCCGTAATCCCAGCAACTCAGGGGGCGGAGGCAGGAGGATCGCAAGTTCGAGGCTAGAGGCAGTCTGTGTAACTCAGTGAGACCCTATCTCAACATAAAAAATATCAGATAAAAAAGGGGCTAGAGTGCAACCAGTGGTAGAGCACTTGCAAAGTATGTGTGAGGCCATGGGTTCAGCCCTCCAGTAGCACAAAACAAAACAAAACTAACAAGAGCATAAAATGTGCCAATGTGGTCATAACTTTACAAGTACATTATGAAGAAAATAATTTCCTGCAGACAGGGATTACAGAAAGGAGTTCTTCTTAAAATGAGAAGCTTTCCCTTTCGAATCTCCAAATTCCCTACTCTCAAAATAAACTATTAAACCCACAACTTTTATTCCATACCTTATGGAATGATGTACTTTATCCAAAAGTTTATATTTACTCAGGGTAATTTAATATTTTTATAGGAAGCCAAATACAAAAGGGCTTCTATATGGGATACAAGTGTTTTAAGCTTCTTCCTATAAAAAAGGGATAAAACAGACTTAAAAATCTTCCTTGTTCATAAAATAAATTATGCTACTTTATTGTGGCTGGAGTCTTTACTCAGTTTAAACAATGCAGATTTGTTTTCTCGATTAATGCAAGCCTACCTTTCCCCCGTAATCCAGTACTGGGTGCACGTATTTGATTAAATGCATAAATTGCCAACAAGGACTCATAAAAATGACCCCTAAGGAAGCCCTCCTGCTAAGGGCCCTAGGCCTGCACTCAGATATATCTAACTCGTCCTTGCACAGCGGCTGCAGGTGCAGCTCAGTGTTAGGATGTGTGCTTAGTATGTCCAGGGCCCTGGGTTCAATCCCCAGAATAAACTGTCTTTATGTAGTAGGGTGCTACAATGTGACCATGTGGATTCTTTTTTTTTTTTTGCGGTACTGGGGGTTGAACCCAGTGCCTTGTGCTTGCATGCTCTGCTCAAGTGCTGGACCACTGAGCTGCACCCTCAGCCCATTTTTTATTTTTTGAGACAGGGTCTCACTAAGTCCCGCAGACTGCCTCTGGTCTCAAACTTGCGATCCTCCCATCTCTGCCTCCCCAGACACTGGGATTACAGGCATGCACCACCGCGCCCGGGTGCTTGGGTTCATTTTTAAATCTTTCTTTAGATTTTGAGGTTTTTGAGATGGGGTCTCACTGTGTAGTTCAGGCTGGCCTGAAACTTGCCACCCTCCTGCCTCAGCCTCCCCAGTGCCAGGATTATAGGGCTATGCCACCATTGCCTGGTTTTTCCTTAGATTTTTATAAGTAAAAAATAATTAGGTTGAATTGCTACCAATATATCAAGAATTTTCTTTCTCTTTTCTTCTTTTTGCAGAACTAGGGGTTGAACCCAGGGCCTCACACATGCTAGGCAAGCACACCCCAACTCCTTATTTATTTGTTTTTAATACTATTATTATTTATTTTTGCAGTACTTGAGGGTTGAACCTAGGGTCTCACACATATTTTTACAAGTGCTCAACCGCTAGGCTGCACCCTCAACCTAGTTTTTATTTTGAGTCAGGGTCTCACTAAATTATGCAGGCTGCCTCTGGCCTCAACTCGAGATCTCTTACCTCCCCTCTTGAGTTGCTGGGATCACAGGCACGCACCACCAGGCCAGCTATTTTTTATTATTATTTTGAGACAAGGTCTCACTACATTGCACAGGCTGCCTCTAGCCTTAAACTTAAACCTCAGCCTCTAGAGTAGCTGGGATTACAGGCATGTGCGATGGTACCTGGCAAGGATTTTTATAAATACAAAAATGAGGTAGGATTTCAATTTTAGATAGTCTGATTGCTTAGTCAACTTTCAAAAGTGCAAGTCACTGTGGAGCCAGCATGTAGATGCCTGGATGTGCACTCTGCTGAAAGGAAGAAAGTGTGCTACGTAAGTATGGTTCCTATCTGTCCGCAATAATTTTAGCAAAGGTTAATTCTAAGATGTTTGAGAAAAGGGAGTTATCAATGACCACTCTAGAAGCAAAAAGTAAAACTTCTAAAATTTTTTCATAGAAATAAATGACTTAAGCTAAAAAATTCGGTGATTTCAATACATACGTTGTGCTATAAAAATATAAAACAATTAGCTATATTCAAACTCAAAATATAACTTTAAAAAAGCAAAATGAAATTTGCCTTAACAAAATAATGCACATGCACTAAAATATGACCAGAAAGGTAACAGACCAAAATGCTAACAGTGGTTCTATCTGGGTACAAGGATTCCAGTTGATTTTTATCTCTTGTACATGAATTTAAACTTTGTACAATTTTCTACAAGTAAACATGTTTTTGACAAAAGAAGATGAGTTAAATCGTTCAAACACTAATGATTTCCATGCAAGCACACATAACCCCAAACATAACAGTGAACGACTCTAAACAATAATATGCTTGATGACTTATTGCTTTTAACATTCCATATAAGCCAAAGAAAGATATTCTTTTATGCTCTTCCAACCTCTTGCTCAAAGGAAAGCTACAGTGAAGTACCCTGAGTAAGAATAGCTTTGAAAGAAACAAACTATCAGAAAAAAAAACCAAGTGTGGTGTGTGTGTGTGTGTTGGGGACAGCCAGAATGGGTTTGCTATGAACAGGCAAACTATATATGCTTTTGAAATCGTAAGAAGCTTTTTGGTAAACACTTTTTCAGACAATCTCCAATCACTAGGTGCTAAACTTAAATTTTATTTGGACATCACCCTGGGTTCCCATATAGAGGGTGTCACCCTGGACCCCGGGCTTGTCACACATTCTCTCCAAATACTACAAAGTGGTTTTAAAGAGTCCAGGAGAAGCCGTGCAGGCACGCTCCAGACTCCAGGCGAATCTAGATGTGTTTTGGGGGTCACTATTTGAGGAGACAACCTTTTTGCCTCCTTTTCCCACTAGATGTTCAACCTTTTTTTCTTTTTTAAATCTGTACGATCAGACTTAAATACTACAGGGCTATTAAGATCATCTAAGCATCGCACAAATTCAAGGCACGATCATCGAAAGTTGTTGTTGTTAGGTGCCGTCGAGTCGGTATCCAACTCATAGCAACCCTCTGTACAAAAGGGGAAACACTATTATCAGTGCTTCTCTGCCGTTCATAGGGTTTTCAATGGCAGATTGATTTTTGGGAGGGGGTTGCCAGGTCCTTCTCCCAAGCCTACAGCGAAAGTAGTGGACTAGAAACTGATGCGCTGAGTCTGATCTAAGGCCTAGGACCAGCTGGTGACCTTGGGCCCCTGAACCAGAGACTCGGTTTTCCTCCTTTGTACAACGGGGCGATAAAGTCCTTCAGCAGGGACGCTGTGGGGACCGGGAGGCCCTCGTGTGGGCATCGGCCCGCAGCAGGGATGCTCGGCAGGGCCAGGCCGGCTGCGTCCTCCCGGGTCCGCCCAGGGCCAGGTTCCCTCGGACGCGCAAGGCCACGGCCACGGCCTCCCTCCCCAGCCGAGACCTCGCACTGCTGGCACAGGGCGGCCCGGCCCGGCCCCGAATCGGCCCCGAGCAGCTCCCGTGACGGCGGCGCCGGGCGCGGCCTCCGCCCGCGAGGGCCTGGTCCCCACCCAGCCCGGCCATCTTGGAGGCGGCGCAGACAAAGCGGGCCCGGCGCCGCACCTTTGAGCGTGGAGCGCTCCACCAGCACCGTGTGCACCTGCGGGTCCGACAGGAACTTGCGCATCTGCTCCAGCGCGCTCTTCTCCTCCAGCGCCGCCTCGAGCGCGGCCGGCGCCTCGCCGCCGTCCTCCAGCAGCAGCGGCACCAGCTTGCGCAGGTGCTTCTGCAGCACCGCCACGTCCGCCACGTTCTGCACGGCCGACACCTCCAGGCCGGCCGAGCCGTCCTCGCCGCCGCCGCCGCCGCCGGGCTCCGACATGGCGCTGACCGGGCGGCCGCGACGCGGGCGAGAAAGCGGGGAAACGGCGCCGGAAGCCGCACGGCCCGCGAGCGCTCGGCCGACTGCGGCGTGCGGAGCCCGCTCCGCCCTAAAGGCAGCCACCGCCCACCGGCCCCGCCCCGCCTGCCGGCCGCAGCTGCCCAGCCACCGGCGACCGCTCGCGCAGGCGTCTCGGCGCTGCGCATGCGCGAGGGGCGGGGCTTCAGCGGCCGCGCCGCGCTGCCTTCTGGGACTTGTAGTCCTGGCGATGGGCGGGGCCCGCGTCTCTGCACTGTCAGCCCGGAAGATGGGGGCCGGGCTCGGCACCCTGGGCAGGAACTGGGTGGCCTGGCACCACGCGTGTCTTGTTCACTGCAGGGGCGCAGCGTATTTAACAGCACCGATCTCTAGACTTCCACGAACAGTGAATGATGTGCTGACAAGTGCTGACATTTAGTGAGCTCTCAGCTCGTGCCGTCATTGTTTCAAGCACTTCACCTGTCTTATTGCGTGAACCAACGACTACGGATTAAGTGTCAACGTGTCGGCTCGGTAGATGTGTTATTAGATACACACAGGAGGATGAGAACGTTTTTCAGAGGGCGAGAAGGTGAGGGGCGGGTCACGATCACATTGCTAGGCTGGAAAGGGAGAGGGTGGGAGAGGGCATTCCCAGCAGAGGAACCCACCTGTATCAAGGCAGTGAGGCTGGAAGGTTGTGGCTGCAGCATCAGGGGCAGGGTAGCGTGAGGTTAGGCCAGAAATGACACCTGGACGGGAGGTAACACCAGTTTGGCTCCTAAAGACAAAATCATCTCTCCATCCAGGGATGCTGGGAGGACTAAAGGGAGGCCTGCATGAGAGAATCTGCTCACAACAGCGATGCCCCTCTACAGCCCTGCACTGCCACTGCCATTCTGTGGCCTCAAGCCTCTGAGTCTACACAAGGCAGGGGCTGGGATGCCTGACGGCTAAGGGTCCTCTGGTTCTGCCCCCCCCACCTCCTCCCCTACACCATGAGGACATTAGGGCCAGAACCCAGGCTGCCTACATTCATATGAAGAGGTGGTAGTTTCTTCTAAGGAAAGTGCAAACTCATAACTTGCTTCTTCAACTGGGCAGTGGGAGGGAAGCCAAAGTCATTTTTAAATATTGAAGTGCAGAGTCAGAGAACTGAGTTCTGATTGGTGGAATGATGATGGTATGATTTGATTCTCCCAAATCATTTTTGGAAAACGCGAAACCTACAATATGTCTATTCTTTGCATATTTACCTGGTGCCAGGCCTCAGGGACTGCTGAAACACAGATCTTAATCAGATGATTTTTATCTTTAAAGAGCTTATAAAAGAGAGAACAGATTTATACCCCATCCTCCTGCTCTCCATCAGTCCATCCTTGTATGATATGCCCAAGAACTTCTAAATAATCTTCTGGAACAAAATCAACTGCAATAGGTTTGTGCTACAGTCTTAATTGTAATAAATAATAATAACACACCCCCAATACTTAGTCCTGAATGCTCACTTTATGCTAGACACTGTGCTAAGGGATTCCCCTCCATATATCCTTTAGTGGTAGGAACAAGGACAAGGAGGAAAACCCATCAGGTGCAGGTTGGTGAGCTTTGAATTGGCCACGCATCATCTGAGACTCAGAAACCTGCAGGGACTTGGCGGATGGGGAGACTGCACGCTGGCTGCACCGTGAGTCAGCACCAGCCTGGGAGACTCAGCCACTCCGGCATCTAAGGGAATCAGACATCCGCAATCTGGCTCCAAGTCAAGGGAACAGATAACAGGCTCTGGATTTTCAGCCTGGCATGATAGGCTCAAAACCAAAAGTGCTCACTGTCTCTAAGGGGATGGAGATCAGAGGAAATTGAACTTTCTATCCAGCTGCAAGGATTCACAAATGAACCAAACTTGCTTGCCTTTCTGATTTCTGAAGGTGTTCGTTGTGTTTCACATATAACACGAATGGTCAACCTTTAGTGGGTGTTGCTGTACACGGGGTGCTGAGCACTCCAAGTGCACTATCTCAGGTGCTGTCCAGAGTTAGTCAAGGCTAAAGGTGAGGAGAGCTTCTTTGAAGGAACCCCTTCTGCCTCCTGGCACAGGACTCAGCCTCATCAGACCCCAAGCTGACTTCATCCCTACCCAAACATGGCATCTCACGCTTGCTTATTTTGGCTTCTCCCCTTTCTCTCGTTCATGGCAGAATCTGCTTTCAGCTGGCAGAAGGTGTGGAGAGAGAATTTTCTCAGCTGACATGGGATGAGAGTGGGTGCCAGGGCACCCGTATTTTATCAGAAATTGGTGATGACATACTGTCTGTGTGGACGAGACCGTGCCTATTCCCTGCTTCTCTTTAACACATGGTCTGCGTGGCTCCTCAGGTCCAAGTCGGTGTCAGGCTCTGTCCCCTCCTTTCAGTCCTCTCCCAAGCCTGGGGCAGCACCGAGTCCCCCAGTGGAACCCCTGCGGAACCAGTACCTCTAGACTGTATGCCCAGGTCCCCACTCTTCACTACTAAAATTCCCTCGTTGGTTCTGTGGGCTGATTCATTCCTAAGCTCAGGATCCTCAGCATCAGCAGGGCCTGGCCCACAGTGGACACTTGGTTTCCGGATGCCAAACCAGTGCCTCACCCTTTGAGGAATCTTGGGGCCAGCGGTGGCCGCAGCAGCAGCAGGTCCACAGGGCGCTTTATGAATTTGGACCTCCCTTGCCACTTTTTATTTTTTGTGCTGATGGCCTCAACCAGGGCCTCGCAATACTTTGCAAGCACTCGACCTCTGAGCTGCACCTCTAGCCCCTTGTTTATTTTCTATCTTGATACAGGGTCTGGAACCTGCAATCCTCCTTCTTTAGCGTCTGGAGTGGCTGGGATCACAGGAGTGCACCACCGCACCCGGCTTTCCTTGCTGTAAGGGAAGCCACATCATTCCAGCTGCCCAGGTGCTGCTGGAGGGTTGTGCTGGGACTTCACTGGGCTACCTGGTGCTTTCTGATGAAGTTTGTTTCAGGAGTCACCCCCTTTTCTCTCTTGGTTCTTTGTTAAGCGAGCCTCAGGGAGAGGTTTAGACAGAATCTGGTTCCTACCAGCTTTGAAACTACCAGGTTGGCGGTGGGGAGAGCAGGAAACGCAACAGCAGGACCAGAACGGTCCTTTGGCGCCCTCTGGTGGTGAAGATAGCACACGGCCCCTTGGAATTTTCTCTGTTTAGCTGGGCGTCCTCCTGCCTGTCCTATTGGGTGGAGACACCGGGCTCATCTTACAAAAGTTACCTGGGCACCTGTCTAGGGTCACAGATAGAGTAATGACAGTGACCAAAGAGGAATGTTAGGCAGGGACCAGCCCACATCCCACCGGCCATAGGGAAGACGTTATCAAAGCTTGTCTCTAACTGGGCAGGCAATTCACATGAGGCTCCTCTGCCCACTAGCCTAACGAGGCTGCCACAGTACCTTTGAAGCCCCTGACGCTGCCCTGCCCCCCCTTTGGTGGTACCCATCCCCTTCTATTAATTGTAATAAATTTGTAACAAAGTTGTCTGTGTCCCCAGCCAAGACCACCACTCCCTGGGCGTTCAGGACCCCATCCTGTCAGAGACATCTCCTCTGAGTTGATCCCCTCCCTCACCAATGTTCTCCCCTCCCCCACTCTTCCTCAACAGCCCACCTATTCTGCAGCATCCCTTCTTTAAAAGAAAGAGAAACCCTGCCACACCTGACTGCCAGCACCATCTCTCTGTTGCGTGTTCTAGCAAATTCCTTAGAAATAAGTGCAATGGCCACTGGCTGTCACTCTACCTAGGACACACTTCCAGCTCTCCCACCCCGTCCCCACACTCCCAGCAAGTACTTTGGCCAACATCATCAACAGCCTCCATGTGGGCAAAACCAGTCACCAGTTCTTAGGTCTCATCTCGCTTGGCTGTAGGTGGATTTGATTCAGCAGGCACTAGCTCCGTTAAAGGCTTCCTTCCCTTTGCTCATGGCAGCTAAGCTGACCTGCCCAGTCTGCTCTGTCGACTCCTCCTCTTCCCATCTCTCAAGTTTGGAGTGGCCCAACACTTGGTCCTTTGTCTGCCTTTTGTTTTGTTTTTCGAGATGGGGTCTCTAGATATCCCAGGCTGGCCTGGAACTTGCTGTGTAGCCCAGGCTGGACTACAACTGTCAGTCCTCCTGACTCTGCCTCTCAAATTTGGCGATTGCAGCCATGTGCCACCACATCCGGGTCTCACTCCACTTTTAACTTCTACCAACTCTCCCTCCCCAGGCATCTCTGCAGCCTGAAACTTTCAAAACAGCAGTACCTCTGACTCCCAACCTCACAAGGCGATTCTGCTGTGGTTGGGTGAGTGTTCTAGAAAATGTGCATTGGCAACATGGTTGGAAGTGTGGCTCAAGTGTCCTGTATCCTTACTGATTTCCCCCATGCTGTTCCATGGATTATTGAGAGAGGGGTGCTAAGATCTCTGATTGTGGTGGGTTTTTTTTTTTTTTTTTGGTACTGGGGGTTGAACCCAGGGCCTCGTGCCTGCATGCTTTGCAAGTGCTGGACCACTGAGCTGCCACCTCCAGCCCATTTTATTTTTACTTTTTGAGACAGGGTTTCGCTAAGTTACAGACTCCCTCTGGTCTCGAACTTGCGATCCTCCTGCCTCTGCCTCCCGAGCCGCTAGGATTACAGGCGTGCGCCACCGCGCCCGGCTTCTGATTGCGGTTTTGTGTCTTCCCTTGCCATTCAAGCTGTGGCAGCTTTTTGATTTGCATTTCTTTTATGCAGAATTTATTCCTGTGCCATAAAGTGTTTGTTTCTTCTGGGACATCTTTTTTTTCTGGGCAGGCTCCTCTTCTGGGTTGGAAACGATTTGCTCCTTTTAGTAAGGATCACCTCAGTGTGGCGTAGGGAGCTCATGTGTGGGTTAATCTGACCAGGACCTCTGAAAGGACAGCGGGTGGCACAGCCTGGATGCTTTGGTCACTTGGCTGTGTTCCAGGACCAGAGAATCTACATCTAAACACTTAAGTTCAGCAGGACTCTGCACTTTCAATGCACATAGAACAAAACTTCAGAATTTTTGGGGGGTTCACCGACCCTGTGTCTAGCTAGCCCTACTGTTTGGCCTGGGAACCCCCAGCCCTTTTTTTTTTTTTTTTTTTTTACTTTATGAGACAGGGTTTCACTAAGTTACACAGACTGCCTCTGGTCTCGAACTTGTGATCCTCTTGCCTCTGCCTCCCCAGCCGCTGGGATTACAGGTGTGCACCACTGTGCCCGGCAACTTTCTTTTTTATAGAAAGCCAAAGCCTTTTGTTTTGGGGTGTGTCATCTACCGGTTCAAAGGCCTCAGTATCTTTCACACCCAACCCTACCAACTCTGCCTCTGTAACATACATCATTGCTTTCAATTTCTTTTTGGTGGTGCTGGGAACTGACAGGGCTTTGCACCTGATAGACAAGCACTCTGGTACTGAGCTACATCCCTAGCCCACACACTGCTTCTTTAAAATGACATTTTATAGATACTTGGTGGCTTTTGGGATAGGCATTCCCTTGATGGACTGGGAAGCTTCATGGGTGTTCTTACAATGAACATGAAAATTTGAACCTCATGTTTGAATGACTTTGTAGGGGTTTCTGGGTCAGGAGAATAGCAAGCCATTTCACAGTTCACATTAGGCCACTTAGAAGAAGACAATCATGTTTGCTCTTTTTGAGCTCTGATACTAGGTGCATAAACATAAAGCACCTTTGTTGTTGTTGTTGTTAGGTGCCAGCAAGTCTGTATCCGACTCATAGGGACCCTACATAAAACAGGGGAAACAGTATTGTCAGTGCTTCTCTGCTGTTCATAGGGTTTTCAATGGCAGATTGATTGTTGGGAGTGGGTTGCCAGGTCCGTCTCCCAAGCCTGCAGCACCTGGTGTTCCCAGGTGGTCTCCCATCCAAGTACTAACCAGGCCCAACCCTGCTTAGCTTCCGAGATCTGATGGAATCGGATGCCACAGGGCTAGAGCTGCAGGCCTATAGAGCATGTAGTTGTGCCCTTTCCTGAATTTATTCTTTTATCATTTTGAAATGTCTTTTTGTTTCCAGTAGTATTACTGCTCTAAAATATACTTTATCTGATATTGACATAGCCATTCCCGCTGTCTCTTGATCAGTGTTAGTGTGGTATATCATGTTTTATCTTTTACTTTTAACTTGTCTGTGCCCTTTTATTTAAAGGGGGTTTCGTGTAAGCAGCTTGTTTAAAAATCTCCTGCTTAAAAAAAAAATCCTATCTAACAACTTCTACCTGTTGGGGGATTCCTGAGATATTGTTGTTGTTGTTAGGTGCCGTTGAGTTGTTATCCGACTCATAGTGACCCTGTGTATGATAGACGAAACACTGTTGTCAGTGCTTCTCTGCTGTTCATAGGGTTTTCAATGGCCGATTGATTTTTGGGAGTGGGTTCCCGGGTCCTTCTCCCTCCTGAGATATAGGTGGGTTTAAGCGAATCATCTGGCTGTTTGGTTTCTATTTGTCCCATCTGTTCTATGCAAAACTGAACTCTTTTTTTTTTTTTTTTTGGAAAAGGGGTCTCACTGTATAGCCCAAGCTGTCTTGGGACTCATTGTGTAGAGCAGGCTGGCCTTGAACTCGTGTTGATCCTCCTGCCTCAGCCTCCCAAGTGCTGGGATCACAGGCATGTGCCCTCCTTCCCAGCTTCACACTGAACTCCTGATTGCTTTCATGGCCCTTCCTCCCCCAGAGCTCCCCTCTCAGGGAAGCACTGTCACTCTCCTCCCCAAAGCTCAGGCCAAAGCCCCTGGTGCCAGCCTAGATGCCTCTCTGCCCCTCATGTTTTCATCTGGCTGAGCAGCAAACCTTCCACTCTCCCCAATATCTCAGAAACCCTACCTGTCTCCACGGGCCCTGCACTGCCCTGTGAGGGGCTGACCCCTTGTGTCCCGCCTGGCAAGCTGCCTGCGTGGCTTTTTTTTTTTTTTTTTTTTTGTGGTACTGGGGGTTGAACCTTACACTTGCCTTGCCTTGTGCTTGCAAGCTCTGCAAGTGCTGGACCACTAAGCTGCACCCCCAGCCCTTTTTTTACTTTTTGAGACAGGGCCTTGCTAAGTTACGCAGACTGCCTCTGGTCTCGAACGTGCGATCCTCCTGCCTCCGCCTCCCAAGCCACTGCGATTATAGGCGTGCACCACTGCGCCCAGCCCCGCATGTGTTCCTCACACGGCAGACCCGCCAGTCTCCAGAAAGGCAGGACAGTGGCTTCCCTCGCTCCTGTGAGCAGGTGCCCCTGTGGCACTCCGGCCTGTCCTCTCCCACCCTTTGTGACCTGGCCCTTGGCCCACCCTCCAAACTCATCTCCCACCTCTCGCCACTGGGCCCTGCTCACCTCTTTGTTGTTCCAGGTCGCACTGGCAATGCCTCAGCCCGTGGTCTTTCCCTCTCTGGTGACTTTTTCCCCCAGGCCCTCAACAGCTCGCTACTTCTCTCCATTCAGGCCTCTGCTTGGGTGGGATCCTGAGGAAGATGGGGCTGTTCAGCCAGGCAGGGTGGCACATACCTGTAATCCCAGAACTCAGGAGGCTGAGGCAGGAGGATCAGCAAGAGCTGGAGGCCAGCCTGGGCTACATAGCAAGTTCTGGGCTAGCCTGGGCTATACAGTGAGAGCCTATCTCAAAAACAAAAAACATAAAGCAAAAATAAAAACAAAAAGAATAAGAGAGAGAGAGAGGGCTGCCTGACCACCTTCTCTAAAACAGCACCCCCACCCTTGGCTGGCCCCCTTTGCCTTCAGAACACCTTTCTCTGCGTGCCCCATCTGGAAGGGTATTCCAGGGGGGTGTTGGGGATTTTTAAAATCTACCCTATAATTAGGGTCCCTCATAATAGCTGACCCCTAGTTGACCCCAGGGCCACATTTTACTCACTCACACCTGCCCCTCCCATTGAGTGAGTAAAGATGGTGCCTGACCAGCCTGGCCTGCCTTAACTACCTTAACCCTGATTGGCTATCCTTGGCATTTTCATTAGATAACTGTCCCTACCTGGCAGGTATGTCAGTTTATCTGCAGTAACTGTCAGATGTGTGCCCTGATTAGCTAATCCCAGTCACATGCCCCTCCAGGACCCTATATAAGCAGGGCTCCCAGGCCCCCTTCACCCTTACTACTTCTCCCTGCACCCTACCACTTCTGACCATCCCTTAACTGCCAACTGAACCCCATCACCTTGACCAGCGCTCCCTACTCCAGCGGACTCTTCAAGCAAGCCAACTCAGTCAAGACCAGGGGCCCCGAAGCAACGAAGGCTACAATCAAGCCACAAAGAGCCTCCCAATTCCTCCCATCCCTGGGAAGGAGGGAGGCAGAGAAGGCGAGCTGTGAGAGTCAAGGCCAACTGACCTCCAGCCCAACGGAACACTGGCTGGTGTAGCTGTGCCTTTAAGGCTGAGCTGTTCCAGCACTCAGCCTGCAGCTTTCTATGCTGCAGGCTTAGAGCCAGCACTTATAGCACTTGCTTAGGGGTTGCTTGCTTGTTGCACCCCACTTGGGGAGCACCCAATAAACCTTCCTTTCCTGTTTTCCCAGTTGAAGGTCTCCTGAGGTCCTTCATTGGCGCCACCGGCCATAACACCAACCTGGTCCAGTGGGTCCCCGATACCCACGTGGTGTCTGGGCTAGGCTCTGACCTCTGCCGGGCCTGAGCCAAACCCCAATAGGGGGGTGAGGTCCTTCTTTGGTGGAACACCAGAGCTGCCCCTGGCTTGTCTGCTGGAAGAGCTTCTGAGGCACGAGGCGCTGGACAGAGGTGTTCTGCTCCCTCACGCCCTGCCGCCTGGCCATTACCAGGCGATTCTAAGAGGGCAGAACTTTCACACAGTGTTTTGCGCAGTCACTGGATTCACAAGCGCATCAAGGCTGGCTAGTCAGCGCCCCGTGTCACAGGCCCACGTGGATCGCCAATGGAGTCTGCCCCAGGTTTTTGTAGTTTATCTCTGTCCACTGCCAAAGCAGCATCCACAGTGCGTTTCTCCTTCCTCAAGATGTCGACGAGATGTGACCCAGTACAAGGCTCTTGACGCCTCCTCGTGAAGAGTCGTTTGATGGGGTACCCGGGGATCAGGGAGGACACTGTTTGTGAAGTTGCATTAGGTTCCCCAAAAAGACATGCTGAAGGTGGGCCCTCTTATCTGTGAGCGAGACCTTGTGGGGACGGCTGGGGCCCTTCTAAGAAGAGAGACGTTTGGAGGGCAGTACATGAGCAGAGGGAGGAAGAACACTGCGTGACAATGGAGACAAAGACTGGAGAGATGAGTCTGCCAGCTTAGGAGGCCAAAGGTTCCCAGGAGACACCAGGAGCCGCCAGGAGCCAGGAGAGGAGTGTGCAGCAGATTCTTTCACAAGCCAGGCAGAAGCCAGTCCTGCCAACATGGGGTCTTAGACTCCTACGCTCCACGTGGGGAGGGAATAGACTCCTTCCTCTCTCCCTCCCTCCCCTCCCACCCTCTCTTCCAACTTTCCTGCCCTCCCTCCCCTTTCCATCTTTCCTTCCTTCCTTTCCTCCCTCCTTCTTTCTTTCCTCCCTCCCTCCCTTCCTTCTTTCCTCTCTCTTTGTGTTTGTTCTTTTGCTCTGCAGTACTGGGGGTTGAACCCATGGCCTCGCATGCTAGGCAAGCACTTTACCACTGAACTGCACCTTCAGCCCATTTTTTTATTTTTTGTTTTGCAACAGGGCCTCCCTGAGTTACACAGGCTGCCTCTGGCCTCGAACTTGAGATCCTCCTACCTCAGCCTCTGGAAGCATTGCGGTGTGCATCACGGTTCCTGGTGCGAGAACAGATTTCTGGTGTCTGAGCAATCCAGTTTGGGGTACTTTTCTACAGCGGTCCTAGGAATGTAATATGGCATCATTCTAGAGAAAGCTCTGTAATTTGGCCAGAACACAGACTCTTGCATCATGGCAACTGTTAACTTGGGAACTTCCAGGTTATATGAGGGAGAAGACAGGGCTCTGCCAAGAAATGACATTGTCTGAGACTTCCGGTGCCCATGGGATAAACCCACTCCATTTCAAGAAAGATTGAAGTGGTCAGTTTGTCTGTCATTGTTTCTTCATAAAACGGAATAGGCCAAAGCCCGTGTGTCTGACATGCACAAAGATAATAACTGAGGGCAAATCTGTATGGGGGCATTAGCAACATGTCAATCTCAAGGCCCAAATGCAGACATTAAATGATTCTCTCTACACTGAAATAGAGCGTGGCCTTGCCATTGAACATGAGGGGCGTGCAAAGTCAGCCTCATCTGCCAGGGGCCTCTGGCAACAGCTGCAGAAGTCACAGGTGCAAATAGCAAGATTTCATCTTCAGCCCCTCATGAAGAACTCAGTAGACCATGATCTGAGGGATGCCTGACCCTCTCGTCCGTTGGCTTCCTGGAACTCTCTTCATGGTGATTCATGGTTTCCTCAGTCACAAGTTTCTGCCCTGTGACTTCTCTTTCCATTCCATGTGTCTGCACCAGCAGTAAATGCTGTGACCGGTGGAGGTGTCTGGTGTGATCTTTTCACTCTAGTCACAGAACCAAGTAGAGAGAACTCCAGCCAACACCACGAGGAGTGTCCGGGGCGCAGCATCCATCAGAAGAGGCGAGGTTACTGTAGTGACAATCATCACTCCAGTCTCAATGCTTAGGACAATCTCCATTTCTTGCTTTCCTTATAACTTCCTTAAGTGGTGGCTGTAACTTTGCTCCTGTCATCTTACTCTCAGACCAGGGCTGATGGAACAGCTCCTATTGCCATTTGGTGGCAGAAGGAAAGGAGCTGTGTGGAGGACCACATGCTGGCCATTAGGTTTCTGCTTACAAGTGACCTATGTCACTTGTATTTATATTTTATTGGCCAAAAATGGTGTAAATGGGAAAAGCATGTATAATCTTCCCCCAGGAAGGGCAATGACAACTCTGCAGTAACACTGTAGTTCTAGGCAGTGCCCCATGGTATAGGAGGGCTCATTGGAGAATTTTTGATTTCTGCTGTCTGGCTGATGTGGCAAGAGAAACTGAAAGCACTTTGTGAGACAAAGACATGTGGGTAAAATAAAAAAAAATTATTAGCTAATAGATCAGCCCAAGGAAACAGGTCCTCTTAGGGACTGACCCTGAGTCTTTGTTCTCCTGAGGTTATATAGTTTACAGCAGGATGGAAGCTGTCCTACCTTATTTGGACTAATCACATGTGTAAGGTCTCCATGACCATCTGCAGGTGGGCTAAGCAATATTTCAAACTAGGCTAAGATAGTTGGCATGGTTATAGAGGACAAAGACAGGCAGGAAGAAATAACTAGCTGGGTGAGATAAGTAGTCAAGGGACGCAGGGAGGAATGTGAGAGGGACTCCTACTTACACAGTGAGATAATTTTAACAAGCAGTGTTCACAGCTGGGAACATTAAGCTCTAACAATTATAGTCTAAATGAAACACATTTTAGTTTTGACAAAAAAAATCCTTTTTTAAACAACCTTTTTGATTTTCATTTTTCCTCAACATGAGAACCACAATAATCCAATGTCAGACGTAAATGTATGCTAACTGCTGAATGATAACTTTTTGAAAGTGTTAAATTTCCTGTTTCTTTGTGGCACTGGCAGGTTGAACCCAGGGCCTCACACATATTTTGCAAGCTCTCTACCACTGAACTTCACCCTCAGGCCATTTTTTAACATTTTATTTGGGACAGGGTTTCACTAAGTTATGTAGGCTGCCTCTGGTCTTGAACTTATGATCCTCCTGCCTCAGCCTCCCACGTTGCTAGGGATTACAGGCGTGTGCCCCATGCCCAACTTCAATTTCCTTTTGAATCATCTGATATAATGACCCTATCACACATTTACCAAGAATCTTTGTGTTTATTTCCAGTTTGTGCTAGTTGTACTTATTATTATAATTGCATAATTTAACTCAATTTCCTGTAAAGTCGTGAAATATGAATGCAAAAATTGTTGTTTCTGTGAAAACTAAGTGGAGCGCTTCAGAGAGCCTGGATTAGGCAAGTAACTGAAAAGTGCCGTTGAATCACAACTGAAGGTGTTGGGGTCACAGACACACGAAGGATGCTGTGCACCGGCTGCCTCCACAGCTCTTCAGCTCTTCATCCTACTTGAAAGAAACCAAGAATGAAAATGAGGGTTGTGTGTGAAAGATGCTGAGGCCTTTGAACTGGTAAACGACACACCCCAAAACAAAAGGCTTTGGCTTTATATAAAAAAGAAAGCTGCCGGGCGCCGTGGCACACGCCTGTAATCCCAGAGGCTCGGGATGTGGAGGCAGGAGGATCGCAAGTTCAAGACAAGAGGCAGTCAGTATAACTTAGTGAGACCCTGTCTCAAAAAGTGAAAAAAATGGGCTGGGGGTGCAGCTCAGTGGTCCAGCACTTGCAGAGCATGAAAGTGTGAGGCCCTGGGTTCAACTCCCAGTACTGAAAAAAAAAAAAAAAAAAAGCTGTTGGATCATTCAACTCTCAGGACAGAAAATGAACCACTCTAGGTATTTTGAATGGGGCTGGGATTTAGCTCAGTTGGTAGAGCACTGCGCTGCAGTCTCTGAGGTCCAGAGTTCGATTCCCAGCACCCCAAAAATGGGAGAAGGACCTGGCAATCCACTCCCAAGGCAATCCCGAAACAGTCTGCCATTGAAAACCCTATGAGGGTCACTATGAGGAGGACATGACTCGACGGCACCTAACAACAACAACAACAACAGGTATTTTGAATAGAAAGGGATTTTTAAAAACGTGGTGCTAGAGATTGAACCCAGAGTCTTGCTCATGCTAAGCACACTTTACCACTGAGTTACAACTCCAAGCCCTTGGAAAGCAATATGATCTGGGGCACCGAGGTCTTGCAGAACTTCTGGAAGGGCTGCAGGTGCACATGGCAGGGGCTGCCCTGGCTCCAATCTTAAGCTGCTGCCACCATCTGGATATCAGGGGACAGCTCCAGTCCCCGATGCCCTGTCCCATACCATGAAACACATGACCAGGCAGTGGGGCGAGGGTCTAGCTGCTGCCAACACACACACTCCGCAGAGCCCTCCTGACCTAATCTCTGCGCAAAAGTGACTTCCCAAGGCTTGTGTGGGTGTCTTTAGTTGGCAAGACCTGATTGCCACCAGAATCCTAACTATGAGTTGGGGAAATACAGATCTTTTAGCTTTCTGATCTCTCTGGAGAGAAAGTGAGTGAAATGAAGGCAGACAGCAGCTCTGCCTTTGGTACAATTGGCACATGAATGAAAAAAATGAGATATATATATATATATATATATATATATATATATATATATATGGACTGGGATTTAGCTCAGTTGGTAGAGCACTGTGCTGCAGTCTCTGAAGTCCCAAGTTCAATTCTCAGCACCGCAAAAATGGGAGAAGGAACTGGCAATCCACCCCCAAGGCAATCCTGAAACAATCAGCTATTGAAAACCCTATGAGGGTCACTATGAGTTGGATATGACTCGATGGCACCTAACAACAACATAATGTATGAAGTTTAAATAGTTTAAGGGAGCAGAGTCTCCAACAATAGTAGATTCTCAGCTTTAACAAATCTTTGTTACCAGTGATCAAGCCAAAGTGCATCATTGCTAAGACATTCCCATAATTCAAAGCGTGAAGGAAGCTGGCCTGGTAAGTGGGGAACTGCATGGCAGGACGTTGTAAGAGAGCAGGCAGTGGAGGAGAGGGACCGTTCCTCTCGGGAAGCCCAGGGAAGCACGGAAAGCTTGCATGCTTCTTATTGACAGTGGCAATCAGAACACTCAGCTGCATTTCTCTTACCAATTGTGAAAGGCTCTCTGGAGAGCCGGCTCCTGGGACAGCCCCTCCCCAGAGAGTCCCATATCTGGCTCCACCTTGTCTCCTGGGTTTCTAGTCACAGGTGCAGAAAGTGCCTACTGCTAGCACCATGCTGGGAGCTGAGGCCCCACCACAAGCTCAAGAAGTCCAAGGTCTGTGGCTCCTGCCCCTAGAATGGGGCTTGGCACGAATCCAGGGCTCAGTAAATACTTGCTGAGTGAACAAATGGTTGATTAGTCCCAATTTACAGACAAGAAGAACATGGCATTGGATTTGAAGGAAGACTCATTAGCAACCTGAATATGCAGATGACACAACTCTGCTCGCTGAAAGTGAAGAGGATTTAAAACATTTACTGATGAAGATCAAAGAACACAGCCTTCAGTAAGGATTGCAACTCAACATCAACAAAACAAAAATCCCTACATCTGGGTCAGTATGAAATTTCATGATGTTGTTGTTGTTAGGTGCCGTCGAGTCAGTATCTGACTCATAGCGACCCTCATAGGGTTTTCAATGGCTGAGTGCTTCGGGATTGCCTTGGGAGTGGATTGCCAGGTCCTTCTCCCATTTTTGCGGTGCTGGGAATTGAACTCGGGACCTCAGAGACTGCAGCGCAGCGCTCTATCCACTGAGCCAAATTCCAGCCCCAACTTCATGATAGATAGAAAAAAGATTGAGGTTGTCCAAGATTTTGCTTTACTTGGTTCTACAATCAACATCCACCAAACACAGTCAAGAAATCAAAAGATGCATTGCATTGGGAAAAGCTGTTGCAAAAGACCTCTTTTTTAAAGTGTTGAAAAGTAAATATGTCACAATGAAGATGAAGGTGTCCCTGACTCATGCCACAGTATTTCCAGTTGTATCATATGTTTGTGAAAGCTGGACACTGAATAATGGACAGAAGAGAAGAATTGATGCTTTTGAATTCTGGTGCTAGAGACAAATATTGAATATACCATGGATTGCCAAAAGAACCAACAGATCTGTCCTAGAAGAAGTGCAACCAGAGTGCCGCTTGGAAGCAAGGATAGCTAGACTGTGTCTGATGTATTTTGGACATGTTGTCAGTAGGGACTAATCCCTGGAGTGCCAATCCCTGCAGAAGGACATCATGTTTGGAAGAGTGGCAGGTCATGAAAAAAAGGAAGACCCTTAACTAGATGGTTTGACACAGTATCTGCAACAATGGACTTAAACATAAAAAGGATCCTGTGCCTGGTAGAGAATCAGGGAGTGTTTCATTGCTGTACACAGGGTTGCTATGAGTTGGACATGAATCGATGGCACCTAACAACAACAACATAGACAAGAAAAGCAAGTCTCAAAGAGATTACATACCTTTCTGAAGATAACACAGGTGGCCTGAGGTGCAGCTGTGACTCTCAGGTGGGTTCAGACCTCCACACCACTGACTGCTATGGGAAGGAATTCCTGGGTTGTTTATGCAGCAGGGTAATATTTTGAAGTACAGGAAGCCCTTGCTCTGTATGGCAGTGTGGGGCTGTAGGAAATGACTGCACAGGCTGAAACCATGCAAAGCAATCTTAATAATCCATGGGAAGGGGTGGTTACCTACCACTGCTGAAAGACCAAAATCTCCTGAATTTACATTTTCAAAGAGCTGAAGTAGCCTGAAATCCCAGTGACTCAGGAGGCATAGGCAGGAAGACCACAAGTTTGATGTGAAACACAGCTGCAGCCCGCAGAACTTAATGAGGTGCTAGAAAAAAGGGGCTGGAGGTGCAGCTCGGTGGTGCAGCACTTGCAAAGTATGCATGAGGCTCTGGGTCCAGCCTGCTCATGCACAAAAAAAAAAAAAAAAAAAAAAAAAAAAAAAAAAAAAAAAAAAAAAAAAAAAAAAAAAAAAAAAAAAAAAAAAAAAAAAAAAAAAAAAAAAAAAAAAAAAAAAAAAAAAAAAAAAGAAAGAATGAAAAAAGGAAAAGAAGAGTTAAAGTGAATTTTATGTGAATTTTGTCTCAATAAAATTTTAAAACATGAACAGGCAGGAAGAAAAGTAATTAATAGGAACATTATGATTGTTTTATGACCTTCAAACCACTGAAATCTATTGTTCGTTATAAACGTAGACAGAAACAACAATAGTAAAATGAATATTTATTTGTTGTTGTTGTTGTTAGGTGCCGTCGAGTTGAGTCCGACTTATAGTGACCCTATGTACAGCAAGTCGAAACACTTCCCGATTCTGTGCCAGGCACATGATCTTATTTATGTTTAAACCCATTGTTGCAGACATTGTGTCAATCCATATGGTGGAGGGTTTTCCTTTTTTTTGTTGACCTGCCACTCTCCCAAACATGTCTTTCTCCAGGGATTGGTCTCTCCTGACTACATGTCCAAAATATGTAAGACGCAGTCTAGCCATCCTTGCTTCCAAGGAGCACTCTGGTTGCACTTCTTCTAGGACAGATCTGTTGGTTCTTTCGGCAGTCCATGGTATATTCAATAGACATCTCCAGCACCATAGTTCAAAAGCATCAATTATTCTCCTGTCTCCCTTGTTCAGTGTCCAGCTTTCACAACCATATGATGCCACTGAAAATACCCAGGCATGAGTCAGGCGCACCTTCGTCTTCAGTGTGACATCTTTACTTTTCAATATTCTGAAGAGATCTTTTGCCACAGCCTTTCCCAGAACAATGCATAGTTTAATGTCTTTATTGCTGCTTCCATGGGTGTTGGTTATAGAGCCAAGCAGAGCAAAATATTGGAGACCCTCAATCTTTTCTCCATTTATTGTGAAGTTGCGTGCTGACATAGTCGTAAAGATCTTTGTTTTGTTGATGTTTAGTTGCAACCTATACTGAAGGCTATGATCTTTGATCTTCATCAGTAAATGTTTTAAATCCTCTTCACTTTCAGCAAGCAGAGTTGTGTCATCTGCATAATGCAGGATGTTAATGAGTCTTCCTCCAATCCCAATGCCGCATTCTTCCTCGTAAAGTCCAGGTTCTCAGAATATTTGCTCAGCATATAAATTGAAGAGATATGGTGAAAGTATACAGCCCTGACACATACCTGTCTCAACTTTAAACCAGGCAGTGTTTCTTTGTTCTATTTGAACAACTGCCTCCTGTTTCACATAGAGATTCTTTATGAGCACAAGTAGGTGTTCTGGTATTCCCATTTTCCAAAGTGTTATCCATAATTTATTATGATCCACACAGTCAAATGCCTTTGTGTAGTCAATAAAACATGGGTAGACATCTTTCTGATATTCTCTGCTTTCAGCTAATATCCACCTGACATCAGCAATGATGTCCCTGGTTCCCTGCCCTCTTCTGAATCCCACTTGAGTTTCTGATAATTTTTTGTCCATATACTGCTGCAGTCGGTTTTGAGTGACCTTTAGTAAAATTTTGCTTGTGTGTGATATTAATGATATTGCCCAATAGTTTGGACATTCAGTTGATCCCCTTTTTTGGGAATAGGCACAAATATGGATCTCTTCCAGTCAGTTGGCCAGGTAGCTGTTTTCCAAATCTGTTGGCATAAACATGTTAGTACCTCCAGTGCTGCATCTGTTTGTTGAAACATCTCTATTGGTATCCCACCAATTCCTGGAGCCCTGTGTTTCAGCAGTTCTTTCAAGGCAGCTTCCACTTCGCCCATCAATACCATTGGTTTCTCTTTATAGCGACCCTCATAGGGTTTTTCAATGGCTGATTGTTTAGGGATTGCCTTGGTAGTGGATTGCCACGTTCTTCTCCCATTTTTGCAGTGCTGGGAATCGAACCCAGGACTTCAGAGACTGCAGAGCAGTGCTCTACCGACTGAGCTAAACCCCAGCCCCCAATATTTATTTAGTAAACTCTAAACTATTAGACTCATAGCGACCCTCATGGGGTTTTCAATGGCTGACTTTTTTCGGGATTGCCTTAGGGAGTGGATTGCCAGGTCCTTCTCCCATTTTTGCGGTGCTGGGAATTGAACTCCGGACCATAGAGACTGCAGCACAGCGCTCTACCAACTGAGCTAAGTCCCAGCCCCCAATATTTATTTAGTAAACTCTAAACTATTAGAGGGCTGGGATTTAGCTCAGTTGGTAGAGCACTGCACTGCAGTCTCTGACGTCCCAAGTTCAATTCCCAGCACCGCAAAAATGGGAGAAGGACCTGGCAATCCACTCCCAAGGCAATCCCGAAACAGCCATTGAAAACCCTATAAAGGTCGCTATGAGTCGGATACCGATTCGACGGCACCTAACAACAACAAAACTATTAGAAACACTAAGAATCAAGGAGCTTTCTTTCTTTGTACAAAATTTATCAGGAGTGTTGGCTTTGACAGTAGGACACACACTCAAATTGAATCCATACAGACAGCATTATCAGGTCCCGATCAAAGCTGCCATGCAGGTTCCATATTTGTAAAGGCGTGGATGCGTTTAATACTACAGAACTGCAGACTTAGAAGTGGTGAAGGTGGTAAATTTTGTTGTGGGTATCTGACCACAATTTAAAAAAACAACAAGTTAGGCTGGTTCGGTGGTGCCCGCCTGGAATCCCAGCGACTCAGGAGGCGGAGGCAGGAGGATCTGGATTTGGAGGGCACAGGCAGCCTGTGTAACTTCCAGAGGCCCTGTCTCAGAAGAAAAAGAATAAACAAGGGGCTGGGGTGCGGCTCCATGAAGGAGCATCCTGGGTTCAGTCCCCTCTTACCGCTAAAACAAACAGAAACAAAACAAACAAATCAAAACAACAAACCAACAAACGTGGGCACAGTTGACCGGGCCTTGGCCCTGTCCTGCCCTTCTGCCCTTTCTTCCAGGTCGGATGGGCTGCACCCCTCGCTCTTCCCAAGGCGCAGAGCCCAACGGCGGCGCTGTCCTGCTGGCGTCGCTCGCCCGGCCCCTTAGGCAGCTGCACGTCCTGTGCCTGTGGTGGCAGCCTCCCCTCCCCTCCCCTCCCCTTCCCTTCCTGTGTGGGCGTCCCGTGTGGGCGTCCCGTGCACCCTGCTTCCCTTCCCCACCAGCGTCGCTTCAGCCAGGTCCCCTTTTCCTCCTCCTCTGCACTCAGCCCTTGGAGTCTATGTCCCTCTGCCAATCATCCATTTCCATAAGACGTCAGGCGCCCTAGGCTCAGCCCCGTGGTCTGCGTGGAGGCGGGGGCCGGCTACTGATGGAGAAGTGGCGAGGCTGGCCGCGGCCCAGAGTGCGCGTCTGTGCCTGATGGGTGGCTGGTCCCCCTCGTGCTCCTGGCTGGGGGAGCAGCTGGAACCCCAGGATGGCTCCCTGCACCGTGCCAGCCCTGGAGTCGCGGTGGGGCGTGGATGGAAATCGCGCGTTAGACGAAGTGAGGGGCGAGGAGTCGCTCGCACACCCAGGTGGCGGGGGTCCTGGCTGTGCCATCACCACGCGCGGGCCCGTTCCGAGGGCTCCACCTGACCTTCCACACCAGGGTACCGGTCACCTCGGGTCTGAGGAGGACAGTGGACAGAGTTCTCTGACGGAGGCTCTCCGAGGGTCCCGTGAGCACCAGGAGGCAGCGGTGCACACTCAGAGGCGCTGTTCCCAGGACATGGGGACCGCAGGAGCGCACGGGACGGGTCCCGTCCTTTCATTTTTCCAGGGATGCCAGGCACTGGGAATTCACCAGTGCTTCCTCCCAGAGTCGGGCAGAGCCCGCTGTCCAGATGTCACCTGCCAGGGCTTTCAGGGACTCAGAATCTGCATGAAAGGTGAATTGCTGTCATTTAGCATGCGGGGGTCGGCCGAGAATGAGGGGGCGTGGCCTCCTTGTGGGCTGTCCTGGCGTCTGCTGGCTGCTCCGGTAACTGCAAGTCTCAGTGTGTGGCTCCTGGAGCCCCTTCTCGGCAGGTCCTGGTGCACTCCGCCCTACTGCGTCCTTGCCAGGCAGCCACTCATCCCTCTGTCCCGCCTATCCACGTTGTATACAGTACCCGCCCTTTCAGTTATGTAGCAGCTGTCTCTGTTACCAGATCGCGTGCAATTGAATTGCAGTGCTTGTATTCAAGTATAGCACATTTTACTTAATAACCCCAAACACAGGAGTAGTGATGCTGGCAATTCAGATACACCAAAGAGAAGCCATAAGTGCTGCCTATAAATGAACAGGTGAATGTTCTCAATAAGGAAAGAAAAAAATCACATGCCAAGGTTGCTAAGGGTTGTTAATCTCCTATTGTGTCTCATGTATAAATTGAACTTTATCATAGGCATGTATACAGAGGGAAAAAATACCAACATATAGATTTGGTACTATCTGCATTTTCGGGCATCTGTGGGGGTCCCGTGGATAAGGGGGAAAGCTGTAATTCCATAAGACCTTTCATCCCCAGACCGCTGGACAGGCAGCAGGCAAAACCTTCACTCTCCCCCTGAGCTATGCGTGGAGGGAAGCCAAGAATGACGGAGAGGGACCTGGCACGCTAGCCTAGAGTGACCACACACGTCCATCCAATGATCTACTCAGAAGGTTACGGACAGAAGTGTCCACTTTGAAGGAAGAACTTCTTATTTTACTTTAAAGAACACGCACATTTTCCAGGGGCACTTCGGAATTTCCCGTGGCAGGGTCTGAGTTTGGTGAGGTGAGGCAAGAGGCCAGGCACAGTGTCCTGCTAGACTGGGACTTAGCTGGGCCTCAGGGCAGTGGTCCCCTTTCACCAGGAGGGCTAGGGGTGTGAATGTCAGATTCTGAATGGACTCACTGGTGTCAAATCCTGACAAAACGGAGCTGGGCAGTCTACAAAGGAGAGGGGTTCACACAGGAAAGGCCTGACAGGAGGGGTGACTGCAGGACCCCCCCCCCATGATGCACTGGGGCCAATGGCACAAAGAACACTTCTGCAGACATCCCTGGCAGGCAACTGTCTGTTCGTCTTTGGATGATGCCACCTTGTTCTTGGTCCTGGGCACCCCTGCTATCCATCCTTATGGCAGGATTATTGTACTCTTCCTCACTTTGCTTTAAAAGTCTCCCTTTGCACCCCTCAAAATGCTCATGGTTTCCCTGGCCTGCGTGTGTTCTTCACTGCAACACGCCCTGCATCTTCCCAGATAAAGCTCATAGGTCTTTACAGCCTCTCTGTTTGATATATCACGGTTGACAGAAGGCACCACTGCATTTTTATTGACAACACCCAAGCCAGGAGTGGTGGCACATGGCTATAATCCCAGCACTCTGGAGGCTAAGGCAGAAGGAGCGAGGCAAGTTTGAGGCCAGCTGGGTCCACATGATGGGTTCCAGGCCAGCCTGTCCTGCCCAGTGAGCACCTGTCTCAAAGACAACCAACCAACCAAAAAAAAAAAAAAAAAAAAAAAAAAAAAAAAAAAAAAAAAAAAAAAAAAAAAAAAAAAAAAAAAAAAAAGGAAGGAGAAAGGAAAGAAGGAAAGAAAAATAAAGGAAGAAAGGCAACTCTATTTCACCCTGAAGGTGACAGGACACAAAAGGATTCATCGGAAAACAGCATTCCTAGTGCCTTTGCCACTGTCAGAATTCCTCTGAAGAAGGCCCAACCCTTCCCTTCCCAGACTTCTTCCGAGCCACTATAATAATGTGAAAGAGGAGTCCTTCAACAAGCCAGAGAGGGACTGGCAGGTGAGCGTGGAATGGTCAGGTTGAAATGAAGACTAGTAAAGGGAAGGGTTGGCTCTTCTTCAAAGGAATTATAACAACTGCCCCTGTGTATTAAACACACACCATAACGTGTTGTAGGACAGCGCTCTCCAAGTCCCCCCTGCAGATCTCCAGCCCTACAGGCTTTGGAAAATCCTGCTGCTAGGAAAGTCCTTTGGCGCACTATATGGGAGAAGGATGTGGCAATCCACCCCCGTGGCAATCCCCAAACAATCAACCATTGAAAACCCTATAAGGGTCGCTATGAGTTGGACACGACTCGACGGCCCCTAACAACAGAGGGCACGATGGTGTGTGGCAAAAGGCCACGGGTCTGGAGGGATCCTGGTGCTACTACTACCAGCGGTGTGACCTCGGGTGAGTCCTTTCACCTCTGCCAAGTTCCACTTCTTTATTATCTTATTTGGGAGTACAAGGGAGTTGAATCCAGGGCTTTTCCCATGATCTGCAAGTGCTACTACTGAGCTGTACCCTTAACCCCTTTGAGAGAAGGTCTGAGTTACACAGGCTGCCTTTGGCCTCCTATCTTTTTTTTTTTTTTTTTTTTTTTTGGTGGTACTGAGGGTTGAACCCAGGGCCTCACATTTGCATGCTCTGCAAGTGCTGGACCACTGAGCTGCACCCCCAGCCCATTTTTTTTTTTCACTTTTTTGAGACAGGGTCTTGCTAAGTTACGCAGACTGCCCCTGGTCTCGAACTTGTGATCCTCCTGCATCCGCCTCCGAAGCAGCTAGGATTACAGGCGTGCGCCACCACGCCCGGCTGGCCTCCTGTCAGCCTCCTTAGTCAGTGGGATGACAGGCATGTGCCACAGCACCTGTCTGCTGCTGCTTTTCTTTCTTTCTGATGCAGAGTTTTGCTCTATATCCCAGGCTGCCCTCAAACTCGCGATCCTCCTGCCTCAGCTTCCCAAATGCAGGGATTTCAGGCGCGTGCCACCGCACCTGGTTCCTCTCTATATTTTTTGCAGTACTTGGGAGTCGAACCCAAGGCCTCGCACATACTTTGCACGCACCCCACCCCGCGCAACCCGCGCCTGACAACCTCGTTCTCCTGGCAACACTACGCCCACGTCGGGGGCGAAGGAGGCGGGCTCGGATCCAGCCACTGACAGGACGCCGGTGCCGCGCCAATCGGGCTTTGGCTGGCCAGGTGTCGGAACCCAGCCTGCCCTGAGTCAAGGAGCTGCGCCCGCACAGGACGCCCACTGGCGCCCCGGCCCCACCCCGTAGCCCTGGAGCCCAGGTTACTCTCGCAGCGCCCGCCCCTTCCCTCCGCACGAGAAAACAGACCCGTATTGCGCATGCGCCCCGGGCGGCGAGGTCACGTGCCCCGCAGCTCGGCCACGCGCACCTTCGCACCAATCGGCAGAGAAGGAGAGGCGTTTTCATTGGCTCATTCTCTCCGGGGGCGGGACTACGGCTCCGAGGAGGGGAAGCGCTGCTTCTTGCTTTTCTCTCAGTGGTCGTCGTGAAGCTCCGTCTCTCGCGAGACTCGGCGCCTGGCTGGGGCCCGGAAGCTCCACAATGCACTGGGCGGGGGCGGGGCGTCCCCTTATTGGCGCAGCTTCGCGCGCCGCTGATGTCATATTTCTGAGGCAGCGTTGAAGATACCATCCCTCTTTCTTGGGCTTCTTGTTTCCCGTAGAACTGGATAAATTCCTTAACGCGAGTCCACACCATCCCACCGTCCTCACCCGCCACCTTTCCGCTAAGGCGACGTGCTGTCCACCGTCTCTGAAGCCCTCAGTTCTTTCCTCTTGCGGTCACTGTCTGCCTTGCGCTCCAGGCAAGCTGGACTAGGGATACTTAAGCCGAGGTGGGTGGTGGGCTTCGCGGGGCTGTGACCCACTTTAAGTTATGTGCACTGTACAGGCTACGTAGGTGCGTCTCTGATCTGGGGCGTACAGGCGCGCGTGTGGCTTGCTTTCGTTAGAAGTTGCGAAATACTGTCACAGCGTTAGGCAGGCTAGTTGAGCTGTTGTTAGGTGTGATCGAGTCGGATCTGACTCACTGCGACCCTTCGTACAACAGAACAAACAGCACGAGACGCTACCATGCACACGATCTTTTCTATGTTGAGCCCATTGTTGGAGACATTGTCAATCCATGTAGTTGAGGGTCTTCCCTTTTTTCCTTGACCTGCCACTCTCTCAAACATGATGTCCTCCAGGGATTGGTCCCTCCTGACATGTCCAAAATAGGTAAGATGCATCTAACCATCCTTGCTTCCAAGGAGCACTCTGGTTGCACTACTACTAGGACAGATCTGTTGGTTCTTTTGGCCGTCCATGGTATATTCAATAGTTGTCTTCAGCACCATAATTCAAAAGTATCAATTCTCCTGTCTCCTTTATTCAACCCAAATTTCACAAACATATGTAACTGAAAATATCATGGCATGATTCAGACATACCTTCGTCTTCAATGTGACATCTTTACTTTTCAACACTTTAAAAGAGGTCTCTTGCAATACCTTTTCCCAATACAATGCACCTTGTGAAATTTTGTTGTTGTTGCGATACTGGGGGTTGAGCCCAGGGCCTTGTGCTTGCATGCCTTGCAAGCACTGTACCACTGAACTGTATCCTTATCCCATTTTTTTTTTACTTTTTGAGACAGGGTCTTGCTAAATTATGTAGACTGCCTCTGGTCTTGAACTTGTGATCCTCCTGCCTCTGCCTCCCAAGCCGCTGGGATTACAGGCATGCGCCACCACACCCGGCCATCTTGTGATTTCTTGACTGCTGCTTTGGTAGGTTTTGTTTGTAGAACCAAGTAAGCAAAATCTTGGACAACTTCCGTCTTTTCTTCATTTATCATAAGGTTGCTTACTGACCTAGTTATAAGGAGTTTTGTTTTCTTGATGTTGAGGTCCTGTCTCCTTTACTATACTATAATACTATAATCCATAGTATAGGTTGTGTACTTTGATCTTCACTAGTAAATGTTTCAAATCATCTTCACTTTCAGTGAGCAGAGGTGTGTCATCTCCATAATGCAGCTGTTAATGAGTCTTCCTCCAATCATGATGCCATGTCTTCATCATAAAGTCCAGCTTCTCAATTTGCTCAGCATAGAGATTGAAGAGATACGGTGAAAGGATATATCCCTGACACATACCTTTTTTGACTTTAAGCCAAGCAGTGTTTCCATGTTCTGTTTGAACGACTGCCTCCTGGTCCATGTACAGATACCTCACGAATACAATTAAGTGTTCTTGTATTCCCATTTTTCATAATGTTATCCATAATTTGTTGTGATCCACACAGTCAAATGCCTTTGTGTAGTCAATAAAACATAGACAGACATCTTTCTGGTATTCTCTGCTTTTGGCTAATACCCACCTGACATCAGCGATGTCCCAGTTTCCACACTCTCTTCTGGGTCCGGCTTTATTTTCCAGCAGTGCCATCTATATACTGCTGCAGTCGCTTTTGCTTATGTACGACATTAATGATATTGTTTGATAATTGCCACATTTGGTTAGATCCCCTTTCTTGGGAATAGGCATAAATATGGAGTTCTTCCAATCAGTTGGCCAACTAGCTCTTTTCCAAATCTCTTGGCATAAACAAGTGAGTACCTCCAGTGCTGCATCTGTTTTTTCAAACGTCTCAGTTGGTATTCCCTCAATTCCTGGAGCCTTGTGTTTTGCCAGTTTCTTCAAGGCGGCTTCTACTTCATACTTCCGTACCGTTGGTGCCTGATCATATGCAATCTCTTGAAATGGTTGGTCATCCATATTCCTTCCATCTTCTTTTGAAGTTTGCTGCACCATTTAATATTTTCCCTGTAGAATCCTTCACTGTTGCCGTTCGAGGCTTGAAATCTTTCTTCAATTCCTTAATCTTGAGAAAAACAGAGCATGTTGTTCTTTTTTTTGTTTTCTATCTCCAGCTCTTTGCATATGTCATTATAATATTTGATTTTGTCTTCTTGAGCTGCCCTTTCAAACCTTTTGTTTAGTTCCTTCATCATGTCTTCCTTTTACTTTAGCTGCTCAACATTCAAGGGCAAGTTTTACAGTCTCTTTGGACATGTAATTTGGTCTTTTCTTTTTTTCCTGTCTTTTTAATACCCTTTTGCTTTCTCCATGAATGATGTCTTTGATGTCATGCCACAACTCTGCTGCTGCTCTATCATTAGGGTCTAATGCATCAAACCTGTTATTGAGGTGGTCTCTGTACTCAGCTGGGATATACTCAGGGTCATACCTTTGCTCTTATACACTTGTTCTAACTTTTTTCAGTTTCAGTTTGAAGATGCATGTGAGTAGTTGATGGTCTGATCTACAATCAGCACCTGGTCTTGTTCTGACATTTGATGTTGAACTTTTCCACTGTCTCTTTCCACAAATGTAGTCAGTTTGGTTCCTGTATGCTCCACCTGGTGAATACCATCTGTATAGTTGCCATTTATGTTGGTGAAGACATGTATTTAAAATGAAAAGTTCATTGGTCTGACAAAATTCTATCATGCGGTCTCCATCGTTTTGGTCAACCACATCATATTTTCCAATTACTGAGCCCTCTTTGATTCCAGCTTTTGCATTGTGGTTACCAGTAATTATTAGTACATCTTGATTGCGTGTTTGATATATTTCACATTGCAGAAGCTGGTAGAAATCTTCCCTATCTTCACTTGTGGCTTTAGTGGTGGGTGTGTAAATTTGAATAATAGTCATATTAACTGGCCTTCCTTGTATGGATAATATTCTATCACTGACAGCATTGTACTTTGGGACAGATCTTGAGATGTCTTTTTTTGATGATGAATGCAACCCCATTTCTCTTTAATCTGTCATTCCCGGCATAGTGGACCATATGATTATCTGATTCAGAATGGCCCATGCCAGTCCATTTTAGCTCTCTGATGACTAGAATGTTGATGTTTACACACTCCATCTCCCTTTTGATGATTTCTAGTTTTCCTAGATTCATACTCTGTACATTTCACATTCCAGGTATTAACGGATATTTAGTTGTTTCTCATTTTGAGTCCTGCCACATTAGCAAATGGAGGTTCCTGGGGCTTTACTCCATTCCTATCATTAAGGTAGACCCTCGTTTGAGGAGGCAGCTCTTCCCCAGTTATCTTTTAGTGCCTTCAAACCTGGGGCACTCATTTTACGGCACTAAATCTGACTGTTTCTCTTCTATCAGTTTGCCATACTGTGGGCTCTTTGTGTTTTGCTGTGATACTGAAAGCCATTAGTACCTCAGGTATTAGCAGGGCCACCCATGGCAGACAGATTTCAGCTGAGTTTCCAGACTAATACAGACTAGGGAACAGGATTTTGCAGGCCACTCTGGAAACAATTAGCCACTGACAACCCTATGAATAGGTTGGACATTGTTGTTAGGTGCTGTCTAGTCAGCGTCCCACTCAGAGTGGCCCCTGTGTACAACAGGCAAAACAATATTGTTACTGCTTCTCTGCTATTCATCGGGTTTTCCATGGTGGATTGATTTTTGGGAGTGGATTGCCGGGTCCTTCTCTCAAGCTTACAGCACCTGGTGTCCCCAGTAGGTCTCCCATGCAAGTACTAACCAGGTCTGACTCTGCTTAGCTCCTGAGACCTGACAGGATTGGATGCCACAGTGGTTCGGCATTTTAAACATTAGTGGGCAAAAGTGGAGGAAAAAAAGGATTCAGAAAGGCTCCTGCAAAAGGATGGAAAGGTGCGAGACAGAACATAGAGCCGCGCAAGGGGCACCATTCACGCGGATTCTGACAGACTCTGCATCCTAACCGAGCTCAGTGCCTGCCTCAATTCTCACCATTCTGAGACCTTAGCCTAGGGGCCCATCCTTCTCAGAGAACTCCACGACTTCTCTTTCAACTCTGACTTCTTTACAAGACCAAGATCCCAGCTGGAGGGCTTTTCACTGTTCCCAAGAGCCAGACTGCACTGTAGGATTCCTACTTGACGGTGGCTCTGGGCAGCGCCCTCTCACTCGTGCCCACCTGCACGCCTTGAAGGTGTGCTGCCTTCATCATCTGTGTTCTCTGTCTTACCAGATCACATCTGTGTTCTCTACAGTAGCTTCTGTGTCGGTTATAGGCTCACTTATACACCAGATTCAAGGACCGAGGCTTTGCTGATGTGGACTTGCAACTCCTGGGCTCCCTGACCCAGTGCCTGGTCACAACAGGATGTGCCAGGTCCTACTTTGTGCTTTGTCAGCACGGGGCCCGGTACGAGTGTCCTGAGATTCCATGGAACAGAAGCAAATAGGCTAGTTTTAGTTCTGTTGTCCCCCGAGCACACCTCAGCGTACTCCCGCGGGAACCCCTGGTGTTATCTGCACACAGCTTTTGACTGCACACCTCCCTCTAGGATCCCTGTTCGCTCTGCCAGAGCCTCTCATCAGACCATGACTGAGCCTCGGAGTGAGGTGTGGCGGGTACTGCACAGTGCCAGACCCTGAAGATTCAGGGGTGAACGGGGCAGTGAGGGTGCTGTTTCCCCAGAGCTCATGATCTGGCGGGGAGGGGAGTTGAGGTGGAGATGAGGGGAAGCCGTGAGCACGCAGGATCCCATACCAGAGGGGCCTGGGACACAAGGCGGAGCGGAAGCTGTGGGGGTGGCACAGGCCTGTAAAGCCAGCACTCAGGAGGCTGAGGCAGGAGGATCCCGAGCTCCAGGACAGCCTGGGCTACAGTAGCGAGACCTTGTCTCCAAAGAACAAAACAAAGAAACGAAAAACCAAAGCTGAGACGGCTGAGTCAGGGCAGGAGGCAGACTGGCGCTGGAAGGCTCACAGGTAAGGTGCAGCCTGGCGGGGCTGGGGAGAGATGGTAACTAGGCCAGGCCTTTGACTAGGGGTGGCCATGCAGGGCTGTGGGCCCCTCAGAGGCGTGTTCTGGGAAGGTCCCTTTGGGCCGTGGCGCAGATCATGTGAGGAGTGCAAGGGAGAGAGGGAGCTGGGCAGGCAGAGGTGGGAAAGGGAGCAGGCCTGGCAGAGGGGGGATGCAGGGGGGATGCAGGATTCTGAACATGGCGCGAGCCTGAATTCGCCAATCTGTAATGTGGGAATTGGACTCCAGCCTTAGCGATTCTCCCACCTCTGCCTCAGACGTAAATTTAGCAGCATTGCAGTAGGTGAGGATTTGTGGGAGGTTGGAACAGAGGAAGGAGGAAGGTAGGAAGCGCCACGTGAGAGGCAGAGAGGGAAAAGGAGAGAGAGGGAGGGAGGGAGAAAGAGGAGAGAAAGGAGGGAGGGAGGAGGAGAGAGAGAGAAAGAGGAGGGAGGGAGGAAAGGCTACAGACCACAGTCAAGTGGGAGGGAGGGAGGGAGAGAGAGACAGAGACAGACAGAGAGACAGACAAATATATATTATATATAAGGGACAAGTAGACCCGGAGAGAGGTTTTCCAGAGGAGAGCAGGGCCCAGAGCCTGCCCAGGCCGAGCCAGGCAGTGTCGGATTTGGACCCTCTACCATCCTGCTGTGTAGCCTCAGGCAGTTTGCTCAACTCTCTAAGTCTCAGGAAGTAATAACATAATAATGCTAGGGACTCTGTCTTTGGGTTTGAGGTGACACCATAGGCGGCTGCACCTATGAACATGAAGTCCTCAGTCATTTAAATAATCTCCAGGGAAATACAACAGGTGGGGCTGCGGGTGGCCTCTGGGGACTGGAACAGAGTGGGTGGCTGGGTGTGTGTCGGCACCAGGGCACGGATTGGAAGGAATTTTTTTTTTTTTTTTTTTTTTTTTTGTGGTACTGGGGTTTAACCCAGGGCCTTGTGCTTGCATGCTCTGCAAGTGCTGGACCACTGAGCTGCACCCCCAGCCCATTTTTTTACTTTTTGAGATGTTGTTGTTGTTGTTAGGTGCCGTCGAGTCGGTATCCGACTCATAGCGACCCTCATAGGGTTTTCAAGGGCTGACTGTTTCGGGATTGCCTTGGGAGTGGATTGCCAGGTCCTTCTTCCATTTTTGCGGGGCTGGGAATTGAACTCGGGACCTCAGAGACTGCAGCACAGCGCTCTACCAACTGAGCTAAATCCCAGCCCATGCTTTTTGAGATAGGGTCTCGCTAAGTTATGCAGACTGCCTCTGGTCTCGCACTTGCGATCCTCCTGCCTCAACCTCCTGAGCCGCTGGGATTACAGGCGTGTGCCACCGCGCCTGGCGGAAGGAAATGTTTTTTATTGGTTGTTTTGGAAATTTGAGTGACATGGCAAGTCAGAGATGGCAGAGCTTTCTGTTCTTCCCTGTCACAGCTGGACCCCTGTCAGTTGCTAGATGAGGGTTTGAGGCAGAGGGAAGTGGCAAGGTCACGTTCTAGGTGCAGGGACACCTGGGTTCTGACTGAGGACCGAACACCAATGCACGCTGGAGTATAGTTTTTTCATCTGTAAGTTTGGGGACAACGGAGGGTTTACTAGAGGGAAAAGCAGGACATTAGGACCCCCTGGCTTGCGTGTGGATTCCCACCCTGCCGTTGTCTCGCTGGGGAGCCTGGGCAAGTGCTGTATCTCCCAGAACTCAAGTCTTCTCATCTGAAAACTGGACACACCCAGGCCAATTTAGTTGTGATGAGATGAGTAACATGCGCAGAGGGCCAGGCTGTCGCGTGCAGGGGCTTGCTGACGGGACTGCCACTCTGTCTCCTCTCTCAGCTTCAGGGAGCTCATGTCAGTTACTCTGGAGAAATGGAACCCGTCAGTGTTTGTCTTATAACAGGCTCTTAGAAATTGCTTTAGCTGAGTGAGGCGTGATGGCTCATGCCTGTAACTCTAGTAACTCAGGAGGCTGAGGCAGGAGGATTGCAGGTTTGAGGCCAGAGGCTGTCTTTGTAACTTACCAAGACCTTGTCTCAAAATAGAAAGTAAAAAATAGGCTGGGGTGCAGCTTGGTGGTAGAGGGTTTGCAAAAGCATGTGGTGAGGCCCTAGGTCCAACCCCTTTAACACCACAGGCAAAAAAAGACAAAACAAAATGGCTTTTGCTAAAAAGCAGCACTGACTGGTGTCTTCCTTCACTCGGGCCCACACGGTAACTAAAAGCAAAGGAGGACACTGGTCGCTGGCCCAACTGCTTCCACGTTGGCTCTATTTTGGCCTCTTAACTTTGCCCCTGAGTGACTGTCTTCTGCAGTCACCTTAGATTCCAGAAACAGGACTGATAAACATCTCTGCAATAAGGGACTAAAACTCCCTCCAGGCAACGGTGAACCTCGAAGGACAGACCACCTGCAAAATAAGGACACGTATCTGTGACGGCGAGGTTGGCGAGGTCTTGCTCTGGAGCAGGAGTGACTTTTGTCTTCTAAGAACCACATGGCTCCCTTCGAGTGCTCATCGCTGTAGCAGCTTCCTCAAACCACGCTGCAGTGCCAGAACTGAGCTGCAGGGTAGCCGGCTCTCCTGACCGATACTGCTCAGTTATGCCCCAGCTCTTCCTCTCTTTGAACCTAAAGCTCATGCCACCACCCGGAACACAGGCCTGGGGTCACTGGTCCCCTTCCCAGTGCGCACGTTGATTAAATTTCCCTTTTCTGCTTGTCCCCATTACTCGTCTCTTTAATTGGCGTACGGGGATGGGTGGCCAAGCCCAGTCCCTCCGACTCCCGGAGCAGAGGCTTTGCGCTAAACTCTGGCGACCGTATCCTAGAGTTTGATTTCATTTGAAGTCTTTTAGGCTGCATGATGCTGGGAAAACATGTCAGGCAGCTCAGAGGGTTCAGTTTACAGTGAGTTGGACAAGCGATCACGTGAACACAGCAAGTGTGAGGCGGTGCTCAGGGCGGACATTCCACACCCTGCCAGGTGCTCAAGGATATTCAGAGCTCGGCTCCTGTCCTGTGGCGAAGGATGAGGCCAGGCTGGTGAGATGGCTGGCAAGGCAGAGGGACCTGGCCGATTCAAAATGGTGCACTGAGGCATTAGACATGATTTCTTAAAAAGGCAGCGTACACTGGTGCACATATTTCAGAAAGATACAAGCCCTGGAATACTACTCCGGTGTTTTGCACATATTGTTGTTGTTAGGTGCCGTCCAGTCGGTGTCCAACTCATGGTGGCCCTATGTACAACAGGTGAAACACTATTGTCGGCGCTTCTCTGCTATTCATAGGGTTTTCAGTGGCCGATTGTTTTTTGGGAGTGGGCTGCCAGGTCTGTTTCCCTAGCCTGCAGCACCCAGTATTCCCAGGCAGTCTCCCATCCTAGTACTAACCAGGCCAGACCCTGCTTTGCTTTGGAGATCTGACGGGACCAGATGCCAGGGTGGCGTGGCTGTAGGCAGGGTTGGTTTAGCTACTGCTAAAGCTTGTCTTCTTGGATTGCTACTGAATGCCCTGCAGATCCAACTAGTTCTTCCTTCTGGCTGCTGGCCACACATTGAGCGCTGGAAGTCATTTGGCAGACAGCTCTGTGGTGACGGTTCTTCGTCTATAAGGTGGTTTTAGTCTGGCCTCATGGTCTCCTACCGTATACATCTGCAGGTTTATAGGCAGCCAAATACTCAGGGCGATCGCTGTACGGACTTCTGGACCACTTTCTCTGTATACTCACACTCTAGTTTTTATCTCCCACATGCCACCCACCTCAGCCTCCTGCATTCTCATGTCTGTTGACTCCGCTCAGCAAACCCACACGTCCTTCCTTGTGCCAAGGTCCAGAAATCACTTCCAGGCCCAGAGGCTGGGTCTGCACCAGGGCCATCTGGTTTGTTTTCTTCCCTTCAGTGGCCACAGCCTCAACTTCCTCTCTACCAATGTCTAAGTAGATCGTGTGTGTGTGTGTGTGTGTGTGTGTGTGTGTGTGTGTGTGTGTGTTTCTAATCCTGTAGTTCCTTACGGTGCGAGGGGAATTCTGATTCCCTCATGACCCAAAGCAGAACTCAGCCTTAACACATAACCTCAGCGGCTGCTGTCTAGTTGAATTTTCCCTAGTCTGGATTTGTCTGATTGTTTCACGGTAATTAAGTTCAACTTTAGTATTTTTTGTTGTTTTCTTGAGACAGGGTCTCAGTATGTAGCCTACAGTAGAGTCAAACTTGTCACCCACCTGCTGTAGCTTCCTGAGTGCTGAGATTGCAGGCATGCACCACCAGGCCCAGCTAGTTTGAACCCTTTTGTCAGGAATATGCAGGCAGTGTTTTGACTTCCCTCTCCATTGCACGAGGAGGAACACATTATCAGTGTGTCTCCTTATTGGCAATGATAAGTTAGATTGCTTGATTAAAGATATTTGTATTTTTTTATACTGAACATTAGATGATACAGTTTCTTAATTTACTAAGATTTTTACATCAATACTCATAAGTAAGATTGGTCTGTTGTGTTTTTTTTTTCTGCGCAATCTTTATTGGAATTTGGTATCACTGTTATATTTGCTTTATTTAAATAAAAGTAGACATTTTCCTTCTTTTTCTGTGCTTGGGATCAATTGAAGGAAACAGCGTCCTCTGACCTGCCGTGGTGCTACAGTTTGGATGGGGTGGGTTCTACAAAGTTCCTGTGGAGGAAGCTTGTGCCGTTGTGGTAAGTTGAGAGACGGCATTTGGTTGCGGGCTGTTATAGGCCATTTTTCATGACTATCACGCAGTTCCTAAAGCTGGGTAGCATTATAGAGAAGAGAGATGATTTAGCTCATAGTTCTGGAGGTTCAAGGGCATCAGCTTGGGTCAGGCTAAGGCCGAAGGTGAATGGCAGAGCGGCAGAAACAGGTGTGAGCGTGAGAGGTCACATCACTGGACGGCAAGCCACAGCGGGGGAGGGGCCGTCTTTTCACCTCTCATGGCTTCGCCTTGACGGGCCCGGCACCTCCACGCTGCCACACTGAAGATCAACCTACCAACACATGAACTCCCGAGGAACAAATCACATCCAAGCCATAGCAGGGGCCCCGCCCTCGTGAATGGATTCATGCTGGCTCACAGGAATGGGTCAGGGCTCGCAGGAGTGATTAGTTCTCATGTGAGTGGACTGGTATCTAAAAGTCTGAGACCAGCCCCTCCTCTCTTGCTTCCTTGATTACATGTGTCCCCCTCCCATGTTTAGCAAATTCTATTTCTCTGCCATGTTTTGACACAGCCAGAGGGCACTTTTTAGGATGTTGGCGCCATGCTTTGGACCTTCCACCCACCAGAATTGTGAGCCAAACATATTTTCTTTATAAATTATCTAACCTCAGGTATTTAGGTATAGCAACACAAAATAGACTAAGACAAAAGGATTGGTAGATTTATTTGTGAAACCATCTGTGCATGTGTAATAGTCATGAGTATTTCTTTATTTTGTTTGAATGTTTGTGCATGTACATATATGTGTATAACCTTTATTTTATTCTTTCTCTTAACCCTGATCATATAACATAGATGCACTGACTTCAGATCATAGTATTTAAGTACTATTAACCTTACATAGCCTGCAGCTGTAGCCCTGTGGCATGCTTTCCCGTCAGATCTCGGAAGCTAAGCAGGGTCGGGCCTGGTTAGTACCTGGATGGGAGACCGCCTGGGAACACCAGAAGCTGTAGGCTTGGGAGAAGGACCTGGCAACCCCCTCCCAAAAATCAATCTGCCATCGAAAACCCTATGAACAGCAGAGAAGCACTGACAATAGTGTTTTCCCTGTTGTACAGAGGGTCACTATGAGTTGGATACTGACTCAACGGCACCTAACAACAACAACAACCACCTTACATATAGTATCTTAGTTATGGGATACCAAGTTTTAATATATATTGAAATCAGAGAGTGCTGTTGTATGATTCTGCCTTTGGAATTTCAGATTTTTGTGAACTAATATATATGATCAGTTTTCATTAGTGCTGCTGGACTTGGAAAGGAGTGTTATTTATTTTAGGTTTTGGAGTTTAATACACATCTGTAGGATCTACCATAGTAGTTTATTTAGGTATTCTACTTTTTTTTCTCAGTAGGAGAAGGATGTGACAATCCACTCCCCAGGCAATCCCAAAACAGCCCCTGAAAACCCTGTAAGGGTCACAATGAATCGGACACGACTCGATGGCGTCTAACCTAACTTTGTTTCTAACTACTTGAGTCATTTGCTGTGTGGACTTGGGAGAGACGTTAAGAGTCACTTGTTACGAGTATGCCTTTGTGCACTTCTGCCATTTCCCTATGCAGTGGCAGCAGCCATAGCTCAGTGGGAAGCTGCTTGCCTACCATGCACCAAGCTCTCAGTTCTGTCGCCAGCATCACAAGGGAAAAAAAAAAAAAAAAGTAGAAATTCAACCTATTTCTCCATTCCAGAAAAACACAAAAAGTTTCAGATTTTGCCAGGTGTGGTGATGCACGCCTGTAGTCTCACCATGTGGGAGGCTGAGGCAGGAGGACTGGCATGAGTTTAAGACAGGCCTGGGCTACACAGTGAGTTCCAGGCCAGCCTGGGCTCCACAGCGAGACTCTGCCTCAAAAAAAAAAAAAAAAAAAAAAAAAAAAAAAAAAAAAAAAAAAAAAAAAAAAAAAAAAAAAAAAAAAAAAAAAAAAAAAAAAAAAAGTGCATGGATATTAGTAACTGCTTTACCCTGTGTCAACCTAAATAACAAACAGATAATGGAGACCACAGACTCTCAGAAATGATGCTGACCATCCTAGTGGCTTTTAACTGGCCACCCCATGCCCACAATTTAAAGTGTTTTTTTTTTTCTCACAAAAGATGGTCAGAAATAACCAGGGAGGAAAATAAAAAAGAGCCAGATGTTTTGTCGACACATATAACCAAAAGCAAGACCCAAATAAGAATGTTCACAAAAAAATTTAAACCAGGCATGCAGATCAAACAAAATATTAAACCAGGTGTCAAGAATCAAGAGTGAACTCACCAGAAAAGATACGAGGTCTTTGCAAATAGAATGTAAGTTTTGTAGAAACTAAAGTACTAGAAGCAGAGGGTTCTTGTCTTTATATCAGAAGAGGCTTGCCAAAAAGACTTTATAGTCACAGGAGAGATGCAAGGTACTTTATTAAAGGTGAGTTTATGCCAAAACAGATCCCAGATAAAGTTAGTGGGAGCCTCTGTCAAAAGACGGGTGTGTGTCTTGACCTGACAGAATTCACCAGGGCAGAAGGCGGCAAGCCACGGAAGGAGCACAAAGGGCTTGATGTCAGCACCACACGTGGTGTAAGAGCTCCTGGTTCCTTCTGCAAGTGGTTGTGTTTCAGAACCCCCTTCTGACACCAGGTATGTCAACCTACGTAACAGAGTCTCCAAAGATAACAAGGCTATTCGGGATTTTTTTTTTTTAAGGTGCTATCAAGTTGGGTCTGACTCATAGCAGCCCTCCCAGGGTTTCTAATGACTGATTGTTTCGGGATTGCATCAGGAGTGGGTTGCCATGTCCTTCTCCTGTTTTTGTGGTGCTGGGGATGGAACCCAGGGTCTCAAGAGAGCGCACAGCAGCATTCTACCAACTGAGCTAAACCCCAGCCCCATGTTGGACTAACGATGATTCCAAAGGTATCTTCCCAAGTATTTTGAGAAATTTGTTGTATTACCCAGTCTTATCATTGTTGTGACCACATACCTGACAAACAGGGAGGAAGGATTTATTTTGGCTCATAGTTTCAGCTCACAGTTCGGTAGGTAGCAGCCCATCATGTCAGGGAGGGCATAGTAGAACCCTTATGGTCGCTGGGAAGCAGAGAAAAGAGGATACAGTGAGGGGCCAGAGCAAGATGGAGCCTCCAGGGACCTACTGCCTCCAACTGGGCCCACCCCTTATCCTTTAGCACCTCCCAGTAATGCTACCATAGGACAGTTCCATCAAGGGGTTATTCATTGGGTCAGAGCCTTTATGACCTAATTGTCTTTGGGAATGCCCTCATGGACACAGAGGCATGCTTTACTAGTCCCCTAGGCACCTCAAAAATCCGTCAAGTTAACAAGGAAAATTAACAATATTTACTTTTTTTTTTTTCAGTATGGGGGCGTTGAATCCAGGGTCTTGCACCTGTTAGGCAAGTGCTCTACAACTGAGGTGCACCCTGAACCCCTTTCTTGTTTCTTGAGAGAGCATCTCTCTAAGGTGTATAGCCTGCCTCTGGCCTTAAACCTGTGAGCTTCTTGCCTCAGTTTCCACAGTCGCTGGGATTGCAGGCAAGGGCCATAGCACCTGGCCCACATTTAGCTTTTTAATATAGGAAACTTTTTTTTAATGTAGGAAATATCTGAATATTTACTTGGTAAAGTAGAAACATTTCCAAGTGAGGTCCACTGCCTATCTCAAATCTTTCAAACATGCATTTTCCTAGAGACATTAAAAAATCCATAGCCTATAGAGAATATAAATGGTAGCCAGCATGAAGGACTGCCTAGCAGTCCACAACTTTGTCAAATTGTATGAAACATGTACCATGTGCTGGCTTCCAGCATTACCAGTTATGGGGCTTTCTCTGTTTCATTCTAGCTTGAACTAGACCAGGGGTCCTTAGAATTTTGGGTTTCATAGGTGAGGAGGCAGATAAGTATTATTGTATTATGAAAACTGTTCAGGGAAACACAACATTGCCAATATTTTTCAAGTGAGGAATTAATTATGAAAGAAACATGGATCACGCCAGCCATTTCCCGAGGGTATGTTGTTGTTGTTGTTAGGTGCCGTCGAGTCAGTATCCGACTCATAGCGACCCTCTGTACAACAGGGGAAACACTATTGTCAGTGCTTCTCTGCTGTTCATCGGGTCTTCAATGGCAGATTGACTTTGGGAGGGGGTTGCCAGGTCCTTCTCCCAAGCCTACAGCTTCTGGTGTTCCCAGGCGGTCTCCCATCCAGGTACTAACCAGGCCTGACCCTGCTTAGCTTCCGAGATCTGACGGGATCGGATGCCACAGGGCTACAGCTGCAGGCTGCCTGAGGGTATAGTCCACATCAAAGTGGAGGAAGCACGCCGGGAAAGGGTTATCTAACCTGAGTCACTTACCGAGGAGCCGACTCCAACGTGCGTACCTCTTATTTTGACAAGGATGAAACAACACTGTCCTGTCCAGGGCTGGTTTGCAGACCAGGCGTGGGGGTCCTATCTTTGGTCTCCAGATCGTCCTGGTCATTAGAAATCTGATACTTGTCCCAGGCTCAACTTTGGTGAGGAGGTTTGGGGGTCTCTCCTTGGTTCCATGTTGACACAGCCTGGGGCCTGGCCCTGGAAGGTTATGTTTGCCTGCCACCCTTGCTACGTGACCTTGTGTCCATGCCGCTGGCCTCCCTGGTCACTGATGAAGCTAGGGGGCTGCCTAACATGCCTGTGGGGTCTCTTCCCCTCCTGCCAACTCCAGGATGGAGAGAAGAGCTGGTGGGACACGAGGTGACCGGTGCTGGCTCATAGCTTGGACCATGGCCTGCCGTGTGGATTACAGGATGAGTGAACGAACCATCACTGAAGGTTCTCTTGCCTGAGATTCCTGCTCCCAGGCCCTCATGCTCTCTGGTTCCTCTTCTACTCAGTGCCTACGTGTGCCTTGCCAACCAGACCACACTAGACGCTTACTGAGCAATGAGAGTTTCCCCACTTGCGGACTAGAGTAGAAAAGAATAAAGCGAGGTATTTTTCTCCTATGTGTGTTCATCTTTCAGAGATAGAGTCTCGTTGTTGATTGACTGTCCTGGAACCCATGGGCCCAACTGATCCTCCCACCTCAACCTCCCAAGAAGCGGGGCCACAGGAGTGTGTTCCGAAGCCAGGTCCCACATATATTTAATGTGCTATTAAGTGACAGCCATCTTTAGCTCAGCAAAGGCTCTGAGTTGGTCCCCTCTAGCTGGAAAGGGCTGTCCTGCTCAGGCTCTGCTCCCCGGGACCCCCGCAGGTCATCCAGGCTCCTCTGAGGTCTCCACTTCCTTAGGGAAGCCACTTCCTGTTTGCCTGTGGTGGTGCAGTGGGAAGTGCTTTGAGGGAGGTCTGCATGTGACCATGGGATCTCTCAGCTGCTTTGATATGTCATCCTCTCAGCCAAGTTTGCCTGCAGCTGTACCACTGTGGCATCCGATCCTATCAGATCTCGGAAGCTAAGCAGAGTCAGACCTGGTTAGTACTTGCATGGGAGACCGCCTGGGAACACCAGGTGCTGTAGGCTTGGGAGAAGGACCCGGCAGCCCACTCCCAAAATAATCCACCATTGAAAACCCTATGAATAGCAGAGAAGCACTGACAATAGCGCTTCATCTGTTGTATATAGGGTCACTATGAGTTGGACACTGACTCCACAGCACCTAACGACAGCGACCAAGTTCATATACCCCAGTTATTTTTCTGGAGAGGGCAGCTGCTCAGTAATGGGTTAACTTTGCCCAGAGAGGGCCTGATCTTTGTCCCAGCTCTTAAAGGAGGCAGTGGTTAAGCCTAGGAGACACCCTGCCTGACAGGAGTGCCTTTGTTCCCCTGGGGGTCTTAAGTCATTCTGGACCTAAGGGCAGCATGTATGTGTGATGACTCCCCAATAAAACTCAGAGCCCCAAGGCACAGGTGAGCTTCTCAGGTAGGCAGTCCCCCACGTGTGTTGCCATGCACTGTTGCCAGGCAAAGCCAACACTGTGGGCCAGCTCTGTGGGCGGAAGACAGCGGACAGCTCTGACCCTGAGCTCCATTGCTCCTGCCCTGCGCATCTTTGCTTGTTGAGTTTAGTGTGCCCTTTCAGCTGCTGCTATAAACTGAAACCATGAAAACACCACCTTGCTGAGTCCTTCTTGGGAATTCCTGAGCTGAGGGGCACATGGGGACTCACAGAAGCTTGCAACAATCCTTCGCTTAGAGTTGCAAACCCCTGGGTATGGGCTCCTGGGGAGCACTGTCATGATGACCTTACATTAACCCGCTCTTAGGACAGCCTTGGGCCTTAATGATTATTTCACACAGTAACAGTTTTATTCCAGTTTTTCAGAAATCCAAGATGAAACTATTCTGAAATAAGGAAACTCTAGGTTTTCTAGGAAGAAAAAAATCACCATGGAATCCTCTGGACCTTGACAACACTGAAAGAAAGGTGGCCTGAGTTAATTTGGTAGAAACACTACGCGCATCACTCCTGACTTTCCACTCAAGACCGGTTGCTTGATGCAGCCCTAGGCTCAGCCTTAATTTTGTGGGCTCTGTGGGTTCAACATTTTGGTTTGCACAAATCTTGGGCTTCCATCTTCTTCCTACTTACAAGGTGGGCCCTGTTTTGGCTCTCTCCCCAAAGCAGTGGGCTCACCACATTGCAGACCCACTTTCAACAAACTTCTAAATCGTCTCTAATTAAAAGCTCATGGTAGGCTGGGTATGGCGGCATACATCTGTAATCCCAGCACTTGGGAGGCTGAGGCAAGAGGACCATAAATTCATGACCCTATCTCAAAAAAATAACAAATAAACAAACAAAAACCAAACCTCATGGTAAAGTGCTCCATCAGAGTCCATTTATTTGCCTTGTGATGGAGCAGAACCTTTAGCTGACATCCTCAGGGTGGAACTGGGGCTCCTGGAGAATCCTGTAGGAAAGGATTGAGCAAAAGACTCAGTCCCAACTAACAGGGTGCAGACATTGGCCTCAAGGTGCCCTCAAACCTACAACTCATTTGAGGTAGATATCTTCCCACCAGATGCATTTTGGAGACAGAAGTGAAGACTGCGGTGGTTACCTTGGGAGCGACTGTACACGCCCCACCTGAGGAGAGCTGTGTGTGGGTGGGACACACATGCCATCCCTGGGGCTCCCTGGGTCCCCCTTCTCCCTTGGGGCCTTTGTGCTTCCTCCACTGTTCTTTCCCATCACATTGTGCTGAATCTTCACCAAGTACCTGTTACTAGCCGTGCTCATTACAGGAATTGAGAAGAAGGGTTCAAAACCTAGAGTAACTAGTAATTAGTTATACATCATCCTCTAAAAACACACAGGCCATAAAGCTCAATGCAGCCCAGCTTATATTTAACTGTGTATTTGTAAAATTCCCACAGTAGGCCTTGCACTGGATATGGGAAGGAAAACCTGGAAACAGAAAAAGATGGATTTAGGCAGGTACAGTGGTGCATGCCTGTGATGTGATCTCAGCACCCAGAAGGCTGAGAAAGGAGGATTGTGAGTTTGAGGCCAATCTGGGCTACATGGTAAGACCTTGACTCAAATGCAAACAAACAAACAACAACAACAACAACAAAAAAACCAAAAAAAAACAACAAAGCAAAAAACAACAACAAAACCCCCAAAAAACTTGTTTTTGACCCATTTCCTCCTATAAAGTTCTGTGAAATTTACATAATGCTTTGTGAAAAGCAGGGAAAAGAGGAGGAAGATAGTTGCTAGAGTAGGGGGGACACTTAGCTTTGAGTAGGACTTTTCCTTTTTAAACAACCCAAACAAACAAAAACAATAATAAAACCAAGGTAAATTAAACCTGGTGGATTTCAGATTTTTGGCAGTGCAACCTATTTTTTCAAATCTTTTGTAAAACAATATATATTAGATATCTAAATTTCTGGTAATTTTATAGGTTCATATTAGTAACAAAGTTAATGAGAGGCTAATGTGTTGGTCTTCAAACTATTGAAATTTGGCCTGTTCTGAGTCTCTTAAGAAAGTTAAAATATTACAATGTACATTTATATTAAAATGATAGGCTCTGAAGTGCATGTGAGGCCACAAGACTGGATGGTATCCAAGGTTCTGGTTCTTGAGGTCAAGTGCATGGTTCACCCCTCCTGTGTCCATGGGCATCCCTCAACACTGCTGCGAGGCTGCTTCCCCAGTGGGACACAATGGTGCAGAGCATGGGCGAGAACAGTTGTGAAAGGAGATCCTAGGTCCCCCCCCCATGGGTTTGTGGTCACCCCTGACATCATTGGAGACCCTAAGTTTCCCTCCGGGGTGGTGAAATGGTGAAGGCAGCCATGTGGCCTCTGCCTGGAGTATGGGGTCAGCTCTTCGCTGGCTTCAACAGCCTGGCATGCAGGGGAGCACAGCTGGGAACCTGCACTTCTGTTCACTGCCATCCTGGTGTGGTCTTTCTGGGCGCATTTCCACCTGTAGCAGCATGGTGAGGGCCTTGCACGGGTCAAAACCTGGCTCCACTCAGTGCTTGTGTGACCTCCAGCTAGTGGCGGACCGTTTATGTGCAAGTGAGGGAAGGAGTGGCAAATCCTTCCTGAGCTGTGAGAATTATATGAATCAGCCCCGGGACACAAGACCCCTCCAGTGGTCCCTGTCATAAAGGCAGTGGTGGGAGATGGAGATGCTGGCTCTCATACTCACTGCTGAGCCGGTGGCACGGTTCTAGCAGAGGCCGATGCTGCTTTGCCTCTTGCTGCTCTGGTTCAGGAGCAGCGTGCAGCAGGACCAGCCATGCCTCTCAAGAATTCCTGCACCTGAAGGTGTTAATCCACATGGCAGCCTCCCCAATTTGAAGAGAAGAGATGGTGCAGAGGGCCTCCAGGCCATATGAACAGCAGCCTGGCTGGCTGCCCTAGATATAAAACATCTTCTGACCAGCAGGCCAGCTCCGGGTGGCAGAGGGGTACACGGGGTTCTCCAAAACACCCCCAAACGTCACCAGGTACTTAGGGCCCACACTAAGGCCTCTCTCTGCCTGGGGCTGGCTGAGAGCCCATGGGGTAGGTGAGGGAAGTACAGGGCTGGGTCACCCACCAGAAAGGCTGTGCTATTTCCGACCTGCACGCATATGGGCCAAGCACAAGCCAGCAGAGGGGAGGTTTCTCCCGAGCACTTGGAACACCGCCTTCCTCTGGTCCTGTTTCCATGACTTGAGTATCTACACCAGTGAGGATAATGATCTCTCCACTAAGGAGCTGGGTCAACTAGGATCCCCAAATTCATACTGTCAGCAACGTTACCCTATTTTCATGTTTAACCATTTGATTTCTCTTTATGAATTAAAAAAAAAAATCACAGTGAGAACTCAACTTCTATAAATTGCATTCTGAGTCACATTTAGCTCCTCAAAAATAAGAAGTGTCTATAAAAAGTTGCTTCTGTTTTTTCCATTAAAAATGTAAAAAAGGAAAGGAAAGAAAAAAAAAAAGAAGTAAAACTGCAGCTCATAGGATCAGATCTGAAGGGCCATGACGAGTAGCTGGGTGCAGCCAGCGCTTAGCAGTGGGTGGTAAGGGCCTCAGGCCTCCCATCCTCAAGCCAGTGTCCCTGGAGTTGCTGACTGTTGACTTACAGTAACCTGATAATGGCAGAACTATCTTGGCCCAATGCCATGGCTAAATTTAGTTTCATGATGAACAATAAAATTCACGTTCTTTATTTAGTCCATATAATACACCATTTTTGAGTTCTTTAAAATTAGATAAAAGAGCATATTAAATGGCAAGTGTATGAAGTTTCTCTTCATAAACAATGTCAAAACAAAAAGTTCTGAATTACAAAATGTTAAAAAATATGTAGGTACTTAACATTTCACTAAAGCATAAAGTTACAGATATTTTCTAAAGAAAAATAATTATGCCACTTACCTATTTTTGCTGTTTCTATGAACTTTTTTATTCTGTACATAGGACATTTTGTACAAAATATGAAGTCTACATTTTTATTACTTATTACCATAAAACAAAGATACAATGTATATACAATATTAAAAGGAAGCCATACTAAAGCCACGCTAAAGAGACACTCAGAACTGTGACATTTCTGGTGCACAGGTACTTTTGGGAAGAGTGAAGATGCCAAACGCAGAACTTTATGAAGAAAAACAGTCACCAGTTTATTTTCAATGCAGTGCTTTTGAAACCAGTTTGGTACAGAATAAACAGTGCCTCTATGGAATAAGTTGCAACAATTAGCACAGGGAATCCGAGTACTAACTAGGGAAACTTTAATAGGCCAAAATAGTAAGTAATACTCTTGTCAAAGAAAATTAGCTTCTCTCAAAACTGTTTTTTTTTTCCTTGTTGGTGAGTGTTTATCTTCAATAAAGAGTAGAAATAAAACCTAGACCAAAAGATGTTCTTATACGTTGAGCTTTACACAATCACCCAGACATTGATAGCTTGCTTTTCCCCTAGGGCAAAAGAGTCTTCCCAGAAATCTCTCTCAGGAACATACCGAACGCCCCAAGTCAGGGGTGTCTGAGAACCTATCAGCTAAAGACAGAAGTTCAAACAATGGTATATCAAAATACGGAAGATGCTGCTTTGTACAATAAAAAGCACCCTTTTTCCCTCAAAAGGAGAAGGCATCTCAACTTTATTTTTAAATTATAGATTTCATAATGGTAAAATGGATAGACAGTTGTCAAGTTTCTCAGGAAGTGTTCTTCTGACCAAGCTCTCCACGTTCAGCGGGGGCAACCAACCTTTTGGTCAGTGCTTGTGCTGCCTCTCAGCACAAGGGACCCCTCCCCACAGGTGATTTTCCGCCCAGACCAAGGAAATGAGCATCATCAGTGGATCTGAAGAAACCCTGGGTAACAGGCATTGCAGCCGCACAAGGAGCAATGTCTGACTTCACAATCTTTCCATGGATACCCGAGACCACAATTAAAAAACTGATCCTAACAGAGGCCATGTTTTCTCTTTTATGCGTCAAGACATTTAACATTAAGTTATATATATATATATGCCAGAGACAAAAGAAACTAGAAATCACTGTTCAGAATAGCGGTACACATCTCAAGTAGCTTTCAAGCAGGATACATAAGTCAAAATACTGGCCACCCTGAGAGAAATAAAGAATAGACAAAGCACTAAGGGTAAGGGCTTTCTCCTCGTGCTGTTCCACCTAAAACAAAAGCGTAATCCATGCAAGGAGTCTGTGAAATATATAGCAGCATTTGAAGACTGATGAGGACCCAGACACCACGCTCTCCTCACAAGGTTGGTCACGAGCCTCTTTCCAACAGAAAGACGCTCCCTCACTGGCACCCGCGCTGCTGCTTCCCCTAAGCTCTTGGGACATTTCCGTGGGGGACTGTGCACTGTGGCAGGGCCCAGCAGTGCCCACGATGTTATATCTGGAACTTTACACCATAAGGCGGCTGCGGTTTGCATTAGCCACAGTGGCATAACTCATTCTAACTTTCCACGGATAGGGGGTTTTATCGATTCAAGAGCCCGCTGGAGGGCAACAGTGGGGAAGGAGATGAAGAAACTGATTTTGCAAATGAAAATATGAACACATAATTTAAAATATCCCAATTCCAAGCCAGGGAGATGGAGAAAGCTCTTCTCAGACACCTTTCCTCTACTAGCTTCCTCCTGGCCCCCTGGAGCTATTCCACAGGCGAGGGAATATGGCTTTTGGTAGACATAAGAGAAGTAGGGCATGGCGCACCTGCCATGACTCAAAGCAAAGAGAGACCTCGGAAGGTGCCAGCGGCTGAGGATTGTCAGGTCACTTTCCCAGCAGGCTGTTAGAATGAGAAAGCAAGGAGCCGTTTCTGTGGGGTTTAAACGAACGGAAAACTGCTGGCGTCACAATCACACGGGAACAATTTCAAAGGCTGTCGAGTCTTAAAAAATAGGTCATACTTTGAAAAGTGTTCCTTGGATTTGAAAAACACTGATATTACCACAGGACCACCTATTTTAAAGGATCACAAATGCCGTTTGGGTGGAACATGAAGATGATGACCAGGGTGCTTTCCTACAGCTCTGGTTTTGTCAGTCTCACTCGGGGCTATGCTGGGGTGGTGACGGCACTGTGAGGACACTGCCGTCACCCCGCGGCCTGGCCTGCAGGGTCTGAGAGGCCACCATTGTTTGAACTCCTAATCTCGAGCTGAGGCGGACGTACGTACGTTATTGCCTACGGATCGGGGCGAAGGAAGCTTGGACTCGAGTGGAACTGATTGGTATGGCACAGACAGTATGTGTTTTCTACAGAATCCGGGAGAGAACTGGCATGCCCGGCCCGGTGTGGGGCTCGAGGCTAGCGCCCGTCCTGTGAGACCAGCTCGTCGGCTCTGCAGTGAGCTTCCAAGGCTTTCTTGGTGTGAGGGTCCTGAGGCAGCTCGGACTTGCGGCGAGCAAGAGGACGGTCCTTCTTCAGATCTTTCTGGGCCTGGAATTACAAATGCAACGGAGTTGGCTAGGAGCTGAGCCTTCTAAGGGAACCATGAGGCAAGCAGGCCTCACCCACAGGCCTCACAGGTCTCAGGGAACCCAAAGGCACCCTGCTCACTAAAAATGATTTCGTGGCGAGTGTGAACTGTCTGCGCTACTGGCATCTGGCCTTCTGAAACGTGTAGTGTTTACAGAATTCACCCGTTTTGGTGAGACCCATAAATACCATCCTATTGCATAAAACATCACCAAAGTCATTTTTACAACTGTGTCCATTATAGAAACATTTCAGAAAGTAGAAGTTTCCTTTCGAGGTTAAATAGAATGAATGGAAAACACAAACTAGATTTAAGACCAATTAGAAATGTAAAACTTCTATCAAAAACTTAATAAAGATTACTTAGAATAAGAGGCATTAAATGGGTTACAGAGAGGAGAAAAATGCCAGTAGCACTTGGAAAAGGTGTGTTCACATAAAAATTCCAAATCAAGGGCAAGAAAAAGGAGACTTCCTTCGCCATGCCATTTCTTTTCCTAAAGCTTAGAAATAATTCTTATTTTATTTTATTTTCAGTACTGGGAGATTGAACCCAGGGTGCTTCTACCACTGAGCTGCATCTCCCAGCCCCTATTTTACTTTTGATTCCGAGACAGGGTCTTGCTAAGTTACACAGGCTGCCTCTAGCCTGGAACTCGTGATCTTCCTGCCTCGGTCTCCTGAGAAGCTGGGATAACAGGCATGTGCCACCTTGCCCAGCTAGGAAGAATTTTTAAATCAAGTAAATCCCATTTTTGGATGAGGATTTAAGATAATTTATCTGCAAAGAAAGGGTGGCCTGACACAGAGTGTTTCCATACCCAAAGCGTCCATTTCCAGAAATAATAGTTAAGAAAGTAATTCAGTTTTAAAGGAGGGCCACTGCATTAACAGTATTTTGAAGCGAAACAAGAAACCCTCTAAATCATCTATATGTCATGTGTACACCAGCAAATACCCAGCAATTTTTTTTTGAGTCAAAGTTGCTTAACCAGGATTGTTTTCTCTTCTTTATGTTTAATGTTTCTAGCACAAAGACAGTATTAAAGAAAGTCAATTCCTTCTGTGGTTCATCTGGCAAAAAAAAAAAAAATTTGTTTAAAGACAATTCTTTGCCAACAAAAAGCATGCGAGCCTTACAACTTCTCAGAGTTTCCAGACATCTGGACTTTGGTATGGTGCATAAAATATGCTTTTTGCTTGTTTTTCTTTAATGAAAAGTACAAAAACCTGTATAAGTTATAAATAAAAAGTCCACATTTTGCAGAAGTAAGTATTTCTAAGCAGGTTCTTTGCAGATTTATCTACGAAAATAGGAATGACGTCAAGGTTTAGAAAGAATCTTAAGAGATCTCATTTCAGGTTTACTCTAGAAATGTTACCTGAACATTAACACTCATCACGATAAAGTCAGGCCTTTGTTCTTTTCTCCTGGAAACCAGTGTGAGATGGTGCTAGGAGGACCACCCACGTCAGGAGATGGTGAATGTCACTAGTCCCCGTGGACTGCCCTCGGCCACCACAATTGTAAGACTGCAGTTACTTATCTATCTGAGGTGAGGCCTCACTGTGTAGCTCAGGCTGGTTTCTAACTCATGATCCTCCTGCCTCAGCCTCTTGAGTGCTGGGATTACAGGCGAGTGCCACTACGTCCGCACTTAACAGCACTTGAGCTTGCAAAACAGCTTTGCCTTCAACCCATTGGAAACTCGGGTGGAATCTGACCCTGAATCTTACGCCCATTTTATGCTGGTCTGTAAAACAAAAGAAAGCCAAAGCTTTCCTGTGTGTGAACTATGTAATTGCTGCTGAAACAGGTACCCCAGAGGTGAGCTTCATAGAGAGAGGCAACAGTCAAACCCTTGGAGCTGGGAACAGTGAAGGCAGACTGAGAAAACCAGCCTGACCCCAGAGCTTCTGGACAGACAGGAGGCTGATGGCCACATCCGGGCCTCTCTGCTTAGGCATTTCAAATTGGTGCACGAAGCAGAGAATGACCTTCACAAACCACAAGGGGAAAATGAGAGAAACGGGAGGCAGGAAAGGACACACCATGCGGGCGGCTGCCCAGCATGAGTAACACTGGTGGAGGTGATGTGCAGGCAACATGCAGGTGTGGGGGACGGACAGGAGAGAGGGAGGGGCCGGCCTGAGGCAGCGCGGCAGGAGACCCGTGAGCTGGAGGAGCGGCCTCTGGCCTGCAGCACGTGGGCAGGGCCAAAAGGCCATGCGCCAACAGTCACGGTGCGAGAACACGGGGGCCGGGCACCCAAGGCTGCACCCATTTTCTTCCTCCGACGGAGGTGTAAATTCAAACTCTGCTACTTAGTTTAGGGCAGAATGAATCGGCATTTCTTAAGAGACCAAATTTCTTTCTTTCTTTTTTTTTTTTTTTTTGCGGTACTGGGGGTTGAACTCAGGGCCTCACGCTTGCATGCTCTGCAAGTGCTGGACCACTGAGCTGCACCCCCAGCCCTTTGTTTTTTACTTTTTGAGACAGGGTCTGGCTAAAATACGCAGACTGCCTCTGGTCTCGAACTTGCGATCCTCCCGCCTCTGCCTCCCGAGCTGCTGGGATTACAGGCGTGCGCCACCACGCCTGGCTTTTGAGACCAAATTTCTGTAGCTTTGTCTTGATCACCACAAGCTGGAATGACATGGAAAGAAAGGGAAAATACTTCACGTACACAGCGTTAACGTGTCAAGTCTCTTTGCAGATACAAAGCCTTAGGTATGCTCTACGTACTTAATGACGGATACCTGCTCTGCCCACCTTCCGTCTCTACACCTTCCTCACTTGCGTGGTTGACATTGCTTTTCTCCCGACCAACTGTCAAAAATGAGAATTGTAAACATTTTAAACGACTCTGATATCAATGCCATTCACATGAAACTTAACGCGTTTTCTTTGGATGTGCTGTCTAGGTTTACACGAGTTTCTCAAATGAAATACAAGGAATGGTTCTGACACATATGCGCCTCTTAAATTTCTCCACAAAACCCCACACCAAGTGCCTTCTTTGGTATGAGGGTCTCCCGTCCCCATTCCTCCAACACCATCATTTTATTTCTTACTCTGTCTTAACCCAACACTCAAATCCACTTAAAGAAACATGGAATCGTTTTTGAAGAATAAAGTTAGCTGAGAATAAGACTGATGGGGCTCTGAAAATACTCAAATTACTACGTATGAAAACTTCAAAGCTTAATTTTTAGCTATAATTTCTTTTTGTTTGTTTGCTTTCTGAGACAGGGTCTCACTGTCGCCCAGGCTGACCCCAAACTCACCATCCTCCTGCCGTTGCCTTTCGTGGGCTGGGGTCCCAGGCGTGCACCACCACGCGGGGTGCCTGGCACCCTCATTTTACTGAAGTAACAGTGTGTATGAGAATTTCAGGAAAATGATTCCAAATATTTTCAAATTAAGGACAGTCCATTGCTTCAAACATTATGAGTCCATGCTTCAGAAATCTCTTCATCTACTTAGGCTGCGATTCAACTCAACTGGAATTTAATTGACTCAATGTAAAGGAGCAAATCCCCAGGCAGGCTTTCCCACGGCGTACGTGACATTCTGATTTCCTTCTGAGGGAGTCAGATAAGGGCCCAGCTGGCCTACCTTTAGCAAACTCAAACGATTTAAAATAAAAATGGCAATAAAAGAGGTGATCTTAAATTCCTTCCCAAGTTAAAAAAAAATGAAGGGGAAAATGCACCTCAGGAGGTGGAAGCAGGAGGATGACAGGTTGGAGGCAAGTGGTAGCCTGCACAACTTAGTGAGACCCTATCTCAAAATAAAAAAATAAAAAATAGGCCGGGGGTGCAGCTCAGTGGTAGAGCGCTTACAAAGCATGCATGAGGCCCTGGGTTCAACTCCCAGTCCTTAATGAACAAAAAACAAAAATGGTAAGAGCAAAGTTTGGAATCCAACTGATTTATATAAAACTCAGTGCCTGATGTTCAGTAACGTTCACTGAGCTTTTCCACTGTACTTTTAGTATTTTCATGCTTTGATGGCCTGCAGCCATACCATTGTGGTGTCCGATCCCATCAGATCTTGGAAGCTAAGCAGGGTCAGGCCTGGGTAGTCCTTGGATGGGAGACCACCTGGGAACACCAGGTGCTGTAGGCTTGGGAAAAGGAGCTGGCAACCCACTCTCCCAAGACAATCAGCCACTGAAAACCCTATGAATAGCAGAGAAACACTGACAATAGTGTTTCCCCTGTTGTACATAGAGTTGGACACCCGCTTGATGGCACCTGACAACAACAAGCTTTGATGAGTAGCAAAAAGTATTTCCCTACTTTTTATTTCAACTTAAGTGGAGGGACTAGCTAGGCAAGAAGACACTGATATCAGTGGCAACCACAGGTGATAAGAGCCTTCCTTACCCAGCACCATGAGAGGGAGTTTGAATTGGGGCTAATAGCACTTGGGAAGTATATGTGAGGCCCTGTGTTTAGCCCCCAAGTACAGCCCCCCCCCCCAAAAAAAATATATATATTTGTTGTTGCTGTTTTTGTTGTTAGGTGCCATTGAATCAGTATCCGGCTCATAGTGACCCCACATACAACAGGCGAAACAGTATGGTCAGTGCTTCTCTGCTATTCACAATGGCTGACTGTTTTTTGGGAGTGGGTTGCCAGGTCCTTCTCTCTCTCTCTCTCTCTCTCTCTCTCTCTGTATATATATGTGTGTGTGTGTGTGTGTATATATATATATATATATATATATATATATATATATATATATATATATATATATATTTAACCCAGCATATTCCAAATATGATCATTTCAATGTCTGACCACACTACCAACTGTGAATGAGACAGCTCTGCATTGCTTTCTTCACATTGGGCCATGCGATCCTGGCGTGTGGATACGCTGACAGGAAGGTCCGATTCGGACCCGCTCCACTTCAAGTGCTCTGCAGCCACGTCCGGCCGGCGGCTGCTCAGTGCTCGAGTTGTCTAGATCATACACTCTTGGTAATGTGATTTACTTGAACAAAATAGGCAGAAAAAGCCCTGTTTATTTAATTGGGCTCCAAGTGACACAGGCACTGATAAATTCTCTGTACACAGTATGCAGCAATGGGGGTGTTTCAGCCGTGCTCCTTATCCATTTTAGAATCTGAGGGCTGGTGTCTTCAGGGAGTCTGCCAGTGGTCAAAGGGGGCTAATGTTCATCCGTACGCCAGAATGGCCAATGTCCCCGGTCCATTTAGGACTGGAAATGGAAACAGAACTGCGTTTACTTACATGAACTGGAAACAAGGAGCTCACATGGGGAAACAGTGATACAGAGGCCCCGAGCCCGGGCAGGCGCTCAGCACGTCACCCTCCTCGAACCTTTCTGTGTTCCCAACGCAGCAGTGTTTTCAATGCTATTTCCACGATGGTGGAAATAGCATTGAAACGAACTTGCGATCCTCCTGCCTCTGCCTCCTGAGCCGCTGGGATTATAGGCATGCGCCACCACGTCCGGCTTTTGAGACCAAATTTCGATTCCAAGTTCAATGCTATTTCCATGGTGAACCTGACACCTTTAGGGCATGGAATCACCGAGATATGCCCACCAAAGCACTGGGCTGCCACAGAGGCCCTGGGCCCTGGAGGACGACAAGGGCCCCTGCTGTCCTGAGGGGCGGGGATGTTAGCACCTGCTCTGGAGAGCTAAAGGGGGCTGGCTGTCCCTGGGCCAGAGCAGAAGTCAGAGGGTTGCGAGGAGAACAGCAAGCGGCAAGGTATGACTGCCGAAGTTAGCGTGTGAAGACCACTATCGTTAACGTAAACGAGGCAGCAGACCGCAGGCACACACCTGATCCTAAAAACTGTTTCTAACGTTGATCAACCATCTCCTGAAGGAGAACCACAACCTCACTCATGTTAGCCCGCGCCAGGGCCTGCCGTGGGGTCCTGCTGCCCACCTCGGGGGCGGCGTTTCCTGAGCCCGTCTGCCGGGCCACCCCGCTGGGCTCTGGGCACCTTTACCTGATGAGCCTCGTCGTTCACTGTCTTTCTCAGCATCTGCACATCTTCAAACTGAGGCCCATCTGTCTCCATTGCAGCCGGCAGGCTCACGGTGCTGACCCGACTATAGACTGCATACTGCAATGCAAAGCGGGAAGTCACTGGGGGAGGCCTCAGCTCTGCGAGGAGGGCTCTCCTCCTGGCGGGGCACGCGTCTTCCCTGGCGCCCTGCCCCGGCGAGTCCCTCTTCTGTGTGAGGGCCCCTCGGCGGGAGGCAAAGCTGCCCACCGCTGCAGCCCATGGGCCCTGCTGCCTGCTCAACGCCAGAAAGCCAGCTATCCTGCAATCCAGGCCCCCGGACTGGCCTCCTGCTGGCCCCACGGTCACTTTATCACCCCTCCCCAAGTCCCCGTGTATGACAACCAGTCGGCCTACACCCCGTGCGCCGCCTCTGACATCCTGACACCACGTGAGCTCCCCGACCCGATCGGCACGCCCCGGGTGGACGCCGCACTGCTTACTCCTGCTCTAACCTGGCCGCAGCCCTTGTCCCTTTACTCTCACGACACCACCTCCATGGAGCCGGCCAGCCCTTGCTCTGCGCTACCTCAGCATGCTCCTCACTCCTCCAGGTTCCCGCCACACCCGACGTCCGGTCCCACCGGCCACCTAAACAAAGGCAGCCTGGCTCAGTCAGCTGGCCAGAGGAGAGGAGGGACTGGCGGGCAGGGCTGGGGAAGTTAGGAAAAGGGAGGGAAGGGTGAGGAGGGGTCGGCGCTCCTGGACGGGGCCGCACGCGGCCCCCAGCCGCTCCCTCTCTGGTTCTCACCCTTCTGCGCCTGGACACATCGGGTGGCCTGGAATCGGGCGGCTCCCCACCCGCCCATACCCTGGCCCTGCTGACTGCCGGCTTCCAGGAGAGGCAGGCGGTGGCATGGCTCCCTCTGTGAGGTGGGGACAGGGGAGGAGCCCAGGGTCTGCTGTGGGCTGGGACCACACACAGCGCTTCCTTGGTCCGGCCACAAACCGGTGATGCAAGTGCGGCCAGGAGGCCCCAGGCGTGAAGGGGCCACAGAATGGGGGGGGGGGAGCTAGGATGGGACCCCAGGCCACTGTCCACCCATGTCCCCATGGCCACGGCCTCCTCCAGCCCTGAGCAGCTCTGCTCACCATGGTCTGGTTTCTCTCCCTTCCCCAACGGAGCCATGGACTCCCGGGACACTGGAGGACTCTGGGGCATGACACACGTGAATCATCCCATCCCTGGAGCCCTGCCTGGTTCCCACGACACCAGCCCTTCCTGCTGCGGCCCTCCCTCGGAGGCCCCTCTTAGGGCCCCTGGACCCCGTCCTTCCAGCGTGTGGCCGCCTCAGGCCCTCCAGGGGCCCCAGGCTCCCGTCCTGTCCTCTCTGCTCAATGCCATGGCCCTCATCCGCAGGCCTTTCCCTTGCTGGAGCCCCAGCCCAGGGTCAGATTCTGAAATGGGGAAGGGGCGTGGCTCAAACATCCCCATTGCTGCGTACTGTATAGCTCTTCCCTCTAACACCAGCGGCTCCCTGGCCCCTAGTGCCTGTACGCATCACAGCACCTGCTCCTCTAGCACCAACCTTCGCACACATTCCTCCAAGAGTCCAGCCCTCAGCCATGCTGTCCCTGCTGCCGCCACAAGAGTGGTCAAACGCAGAAGCTTGCCCGGGCCAGTTTTCTCTGGCTCCCTCACATCTCCGTACATTTTGGGGCCTCAGGTCCAATCTCTCCTGCTTCCCCTCCAGCTTCCGCTCTGATGCAGACCTGGCCTGCTCCCTGTAACTGACATCCTGCTGGCTCCGGCCATGCGGTCCCTGTCTGATCAGCCTCGGCCTGGGCCCTTCACAGCAGCAGCGGTCTGCTGCGCTCTTTGAAGACATGCGCGGCGCCCTTTACCGCCATGTGGAGCACAGCCCTCCCGGGTGGGTCAGGGTCTGCTTCCACCTGGCTCCTCTGATGTGCGTGCTGTGATGCTTGGGCTGTGTGTGGCTGTCATCACTGATCCCGGGGACGCTCCCCCACCCCTGACACGCTGTGCCTTGTCTCAGAGGGCTCCCAGGCACGCGGAGGGATACAGACACAAGAATCATCGCAACACTCCCGAGACGGCACTGGGCTCTGTCTCTAAACAAACATTTCAGCCTTTGGCGACTGTGGAAACAAAACCAGGGCTTTCCGCAGAAGCTACTCAGGCAGCAGGTTCCAGCCATTCTTGGTGCTCAGGGAGAAAACCAGAGCCTGAGACCAGCAGGCAGCGCGTGGCCCACTCAGCGCCACAGGCCCGTGGCGCGGCGGGAGCTTCTCCCCAGGAGCCCGGGCCTTCCAGAGGCAGCAGCTCCCAGGGGGCAGGAGAAGGCTCCCAGCCCCTGCCCACTGCCGAAGGGGCCCCCTGGGCCCCTGGCCCCACCTGATCCCTGCAGAAGCCCTTTCCTTCCCTCAAGTGACTCCCACCAGAGGCAGGGGGTGAGCGTCGGATGCTCTGTGGCCTCTTTGGTGTCAGGAGACACAAGCATACCACAGATCTCCAGCGCCCAGGATTTCAAACAATTACATCACGTGTGACTCGAACGGCCAGTGACGCCGCCACGGCTGCTAAAACAAACAACTGAACCCTGAGGTGCCACGGCTCGCAAGTCCCCAGTCACCCACAGACGAGAAGCCCGGTCCCTAGAAACGGCGGTGAGTGCCAGGAAGATTCTCCACAGATGTCAGGACGGGGACAGGCCCTGGGGTTCGACTTCAGAAAACGAGGCCAGGAAACCGACTCTCTGCGGGGCCAGCTCGAGGTGGGAGACCACACTTCAAACAGCCAGTGTTTTTGTCACGGTAATAAAAGGCAGACTGCATCGTCCGCTGAACTGACTGCTGCTCTGAAGGCAAGCCCCGATCAGGGTTTAGGAAGGGTTTTCTCTCAAGAGAATACAAAGCAAGTTCTGAGGCCTTTTACCGGCTCTGAGATGCGAGTGCATGAAGTATTTTCCGCTTTACACACGTTGTGCCATGGGGCTGGGACATGCAGACAACACTCTCAGGGACTGTCACAGATGGGTCAACACAGAGATGATGGGGAATGAAGACAGCGAGAGGGGAGGTCATCAAAGCTCCAAAGCCAAACCCACCACAGGGCTGTCACTGCCACAGACAGGTGAAAGAGCAACCAAAGGGAATAAACAAAGAGAACTACATGTATTTCAGAAGACCATTAGCTGCGGTAGTGCAAACAGGCCATGTGTGCAGATGCAATAACCAGCTCTTCCTTATAACCCCTGCGTCTGTGCAGTGTTTGCAAGAGGTGATTTCCATACGCAGGGAGATAAAATGAGGTGCTCCCGCTTACACACGCCTATTCTTGAATCTAACCTGCACCCTTTCAACAGTTTTAGGCAGCTACAAAGCCAGTTGAGGATCAGAATCTCATGCGGACTGGAGGTGCGGTGCAGAGAGCACTCTCGCACAGGTCCAATCGGCACGCGATTCAAGTCCATTCCTGAGTTTGTTGTCCTCTAGAGCTCTTGAAAGGCTGCGGGGTAGATCTGAGAACCCCGGTCTTTGCCTGTTTTCTGAGGTAGTTGGTTCTGAGTGCGTGGGCGCCTCTCTGTTACCCCTTCACCTTGGAGGACAAAGCCAGACCTCCAGGAATGGTAGGCAAGGCCAAGCCACCTCAACCTGTCCCAGACTTACGGTTTTATCAAGTTTTAAAGTAAACATCAGTCCTTTAATCTCAGTTTCAACATAAATTCTATCCATTACAATGGACACCTCTGGCTATCTGCCTCAGTTAAGTTACAGACTGTCATTTGAAGAGCCTTTCTCTGTGAGAGGATGGGGAAGTACTGTGAGAAAACTGCTGGGTACTTGCTTTAGGTGGAATCAAGGGCAATTGAGAATGCCATTCAAATTTCCCGTGGTTGAAGTCTCTTAATTGCAGTTCTATCAAAGGAACTACAGGCCAACGTGTTATTATGCCCTGTTAACTTCATATTCACGTAGCAATTCTTATTAAGTGTCAGACTTAAAAACCTGTACCCCATCTTAGATAATAACTATTTATGTATACCTCTCACCAAAAGAAATAAATTGTTTAATATTTTCTCCTCTTGGGAGTTGAGAAAAGCCCGAGAGTTCTAATGTGACAAAGGCTCGGGCAGATGACTTTTGTTAGGCGGCACTGTCCTAGCCAGGTACACAGAACGGGGAGAACCACGGTGGCAACGCTCTGATCACGTGGACCAGCAGACGGGAAACCCGAGGACCACAGTCACGGAATCCTTCGAGACCGCGGCAGTCCTGGGGCCGCCCGGAGAGCGAGTGCTGTGTAGGGAACGGCCTGGGTCGCTGGCAGTTCCCGAAGGTCCGGCTGGTACGGCCCACGCCACCTCGCAGGAGCTCGCTGGCACCTACTTGCTAGCGGGGAAGAAGGGTCAGTGCTAACGGGTCAGAATTTGTTTAGTTTTTAACAATAAAAGGCTGAGCCTACAGAAAGCTGATTTTAAGAATGAGGAGCTCAGCTGCATACTTCACCGACTTCAAACTGAATTTCCCTTCTTTTAGAATTTCATATTCGTAAGAGAAATACAGTTTGAGCCACAGCACCTGTGACACCTGAATGAGAAAAGTAAGTTACAATCTCAGAGGAGAGGTTATGTTTTGATTTCCTTTTTACCACAGTATAGTCATAAAATTCGTATCTTATTTAGGAAGAAGAGGAAAAAAGTCAATTCTGTGGTAAAAATGTTGCGGGGCAAAATAAGTACTTATACGAGAGGAGGGTTACAAAATTGAAAAGTATTTTTATTGCAGGCATTTTCATATACAGTGTTGGTGCAGTTCATCTCCCCGCCCTTGGCGAAGCCATAGTCTTATTTTATAAAACATCCACATAATACACTCAACATTGTCATGTTATTCTTTTTTTCAGTACCTGGGGATTTGCTTTGGCTAGATTTTCTATTTTAACCCACGCTTCTTCTCGCTCTTTCATTTTTAGCTTCTCTCTGAAAAACAGTGAAACGTCATTTGTGTTAGAGAAGAAACACCGTTGAGCAAACGTCGAAGGGGCGAAAGCACGGATACGCTCAGCAACAGCCCTGCCTCTCCTTCGGTACCTTCTGGTCTTACTCCGCATGCCTCAGTGCCGCTCATAATGTGAAAAAGCCAATGAAAAACTGGCTAAGATTCACAGGTGAAAATTTAAAAGAAGAAAGAACCCTAAAAATTGAACAAGAATATAAATTTTTCAGAAAATCTTATGCAAGTAAATCTTATATTTTCATCCTGGTCGGTTGCCTCTTCAGAGGATCTAGGCTACTTTAATGAGGAACTTACGAGGGGGACTCCCAAAAACTCCTGAAGTGTATTGGTAGAAAATTATGTTTGTATTTTTCCAGGTTTAAACTTCAGTCACCTTCAAGTACTCACCTTGAATACAGTACAATACAATACAATATGCAATACACCTACAGAGAGGTTTTTTTTGCATTGCTCCAAACAGGTTTTGAACTTGTCAGTTCTGATGCCCTCCCGTGCTTCTGCGGTTTTTGGTTTCACCTCCTCTACACTGGCAAAAGTCCTCTGAGGACTTTTTTCATCCAGTGAAACAAAAAATAATCGCCCAGGGCAAGATTGGGTGAGTAGGGAGGATGGGGTGCAAGGGTCATGCCGTTTTTTGGTTAAAACTTGCTGAACGCTCAGCATAGTGAGGGTAAGAGGGTTGTCATGGTGGGAGAACCAGGCACAGGTTTGCCACAACTTGGGACATTTCTTCTACAAATTGTGACATGCCTTCTCAAAGCTTCCAGACGGTAAAAACTGTGCTTGACCGTTTGACCTGGAGGGACGAGTCCCGAGGGTACAATTCCTCTCCCATCAGAGAATAGGTGACCACTGTTTTCATATTCCTTTTCATTTCTCTCTCTCTTTTATTTTTTTTGTGGTACTGGGGGTTGAACCCAGGGCCTCGTGCTTGCATGCTCTGCAAGTGCTGGACCACTGAGCTGCACCCTCAGCCCATTTATTTTTTTACTTTTTGAGACAGGGGCTCACTAAGTTACTCAGGCTGCCTCTGGTCTCAAACTTGTTCCTCCTGCCTCCACCTCCTGAGGTGCTGGGATTATAGGCATGCACCACTGCGCCCGGCATTCCTTTTCATTTTGAGGGGGTGTCCCCACTCATGTATACCCACTGAAAAATGAGGCTATACTACAAATGGCCAGGGCCGGCACTGCATTAGCACTGGCGCTGTAATGAGCAGCCCTGAGAGCTGGAAGATTGGGCATCTGATTCCACTGGGTTAAGGGTCACATGATCTTCAGGAACTCACTAAACTTGGATCTCACTTTTTTTTTTTTTTGAAAGTCCACAAATGCACTCCAGGAGCTTTAAGGTCCCTTCTGGAATGCTGTGGCATTCTGCGACAGGAGGATGCAGGTGCGGGACTTGAAGACACAGTTTGGCATGTCTCCCTGGGCCCTGTGCTGCTTTGCGGATCACTGTCTCCCATAATCCCATTTCACTCATTTGTACTGTGTTCTCTCTTACTTCCTTCGATGCAAAATACGAGGCTGATTATGGCACAGATTTTTGTTTTGTTCTCTGCTGCATCACCAGAAACTAAAACAGACCTCAGTATGCAGAGAAATCTGACATATTATCTAAGCAATGAATAATGGTGCTGGCTGCACAGACGCCCTGTGATGTGAATTATATCCATCCGAAGTTCACCTGTGCTGGCTGGGTCAAAGGGCCAAGCAAAGCATGAGATCTGCGTATCGTCTGCACTGCGCTGTGGAGAGGCCTGGTGGTAACTGATCCCCTGACTGTGTGCCTGCCCTGGGACGCAGTATCTTGGCATCTACGCTGTCCTTGGACACATGTGGGCTCTGAAGTCCTCAAACACACAAAAAGGACCCTAACTTTTTCCAAGGACAGAGCAGATTCCTGAGTGTAAGGGGATTGTTCAGTTAGAATGAAGCTGTGCACAAACGCACACTCTTGCTCTCTATGTAAGTGTCTTAGGATGCAACTGGGATTCCTGCCATATAAATGTGATAAAGTTGTACCCATGATGGCCTTTATGTGTCCCCTGACAAGAGCAACCTCTGAATGCTAGCTGCTGCTCCTTTTTTTTGTGTGTGTGGTACTACGGGTTGAACCGAGGGTCTCGCGTTTGCATGCTCTGCAAGTGCTGGGCCACTGAGCTGCATCCCCAGCCCACTTTCTTTTTTTACTTTTTTTTTTTTTGAGACAGGGTCTTGCTAAGTTACACAGGCTGCCTCAGGTCTTGAACTTGTGATCCTCCTGCCTCCACCTCCCAAGCCACTGGGATTATAGGTGTGTGCCACCACGCCCAGCCCTTGAACGCTAGCTTCTTGACCACATACACACTTGGCAAAGAGGACTAAACTGGTAACGGCAGGGGAACGTTAGGCAGCTGCCTTTGAACACATGCTCTTCCATGACACGGAACCACAAAGTTTTAATCTGCTTTCCAAGTCTGAGAAAGTTAAGAGTAATTTTTCAGGATGATCGGCAGAGGCGGCTCATCCAGAATTAATAAAAAAAAAAAAAAACAACCCAAATCTCGGACCCAGAGACACGCGCGAGGAGCGACTTACTTCAGCTTCTCCGCTTTGAACTGCTGCGTGCAGTCGTCGAAGAGCTTTTGGTTCATTTCCATGAAGAGTTTCAGAGCGTTGTATATCAAGCCGTGTATCGTCCTGCGGAGGAGGCGCCACAGTGAGACCCCGAGGCTGGGCCTTCCAAGCCTTTCGCCTCCCTCCTCTGCCATGCCCCCCTCTCCAGCCTTCGCTTTGTTGTTGTTGTTAGGTGCTGTCGAGTCGGTATCCGACTCATAGCGACCCTCATAGGGTTTTCAATGGCTGACTGTTTCCGGATTGCCTTGGGAGTGGATTGCCAGGCCCTTCTCCCATTTTTGTGGTGCTGGGAATTGAACTTGGGACCTCAGAGACTGCAGTGCAGCACTCTACCAACTGAGCCAAATCCCAGCCCCAAACAGGCTCTTCCAATTTCCACAGCCCCCGGCCCACAGGCTTCCTAGGCTTTAACAAGAAGCTCCTGCTAGCGTGACTTTGCCCCTTTTTCTTAGTCAGCCAGAGTCCGGCAGGGTCCTCAGGCTGCTCAGCTCACTGTCCTGGCTAACAGCAGCCTAAAGCCAGGCAGCTTAGAAACGGTAAAAAATGTGGAGCCTTGAACAAATATAATTAAGAAAAAAAGTATACACAGAAAAATAACAAAACACTTGATTTCCTAAAAAAGTCAATTTCCTTTCAATCTTACTGATTAGCTAGAAAAACTAATTGTGATAACGCAGGGGCTGGGGGCAGGACTCAGTGGTACAGCTCTTGCCGAGCCTGGGCAAGGCCCTGGGTTCCCCTCTAGCAGGCAAAAAACAAACAGAACAAAAGAATCCAAGGCCCAACAAAACCAAAGTAATGAAGTAGAGCCTTGGGGCGACTGACGCGCGTGGAGATGGGGAGGCCCTCTGGTCACGGACACCAAGCAGAGTCTCCGGATGACTCCAGACCTGGGTCCCACCTGACTGTAGCCACAGGAGCCCCAGAGAGCGCTGCAGAAAATCTGCCCAGAGGAGCCTGGTGACCCACACAGCTGTGGAGAGCTGGACACTAGTGCTGCGGGCACTGCCTGGAGGACAGGAGGGAGCAGGTGACGTCAGCACACCTGAGGACCCCAGAATGTCACTTCTCCTTCAGTGTTTCATGTAATGAGGCCGAAGAGCTCAGTCCACCCAGTGAGCTTCCTGGGACCTTAGCAGGAGGCTGTCCACGTGGGCGCCACACCACGTTTAAGGCTGGACTCAATACTCACGTCACTCCACTTAAACTGGGCACCCACCCTTCCTTCCTTCCTCCCTTCCTCCCTTCTTTCCCTCGTTCTTTCCTTTCCTTCCTCCCTCCCTTCCTTTCCTTCCTTCCTCCCGCCCTCTCCTCTTCTTCTTTTTTTTTTTTTGTGGTACTGGGGTGCTGAACCCAGGGCCTCACACATCCTTTGCAAGCACTGTACCACTAAGCCCGCCCCCTGGTCCCTTTATTATTTTTTGTCTTGAGACAGGGTTAGGGTAACTCTAACCCTAAGGTATGCAGGCTCCCTCTGGCCTCGAACTCATGCCCCTCCTGTCTCCGCTGCCCAAGTCCCTGAGGTAGCAGGCACGTGCCACCGCACCCGGCTCTCTGTCGTCTTTCTTTGCTCTGTGTTGTCATCATAAGTCAGAATGCGAAGCAGGAAGAGCGGAGCTGACATTAGGCTGCTCCCTCATCCTACAGACGGGAAAGCGAGGCCAGGAGGGCTGCACACTGCCCTGCCGTCCCAGTGTCTGTTAGCAGCCCCCTGGCTCCGGGTTGTCTCCTCCTTGCAGGGTCTGCGATGCAGCCCCTTGCTGCCTGCGTCCAGCCCTCCCTGTGCACCCTGTCTTCCACCTGCTTCCTTTCCAGAATAAGCTGCAGGGCCGTGGCCAGACAGTGCTCCTCTGTCTGATACATTGTTAGGTTGTTGTTAGGTGCTGTCAACTCGGTATCCGACTCATAGTGACCCTCATAGGGTTTTCAATGGCTGACTGTTTTGGGATTGCCTTGGGAGTAGATTGCCAGGTCCTTCTCCCATTTTTGTGGTGCTGGGAATTGAACTCAGGACCTCAGAGACTGCAGCGCAGTGCTCTACCAACTGAGCTAAATCCCAGCCCAAAAACTCTGGGTATCTGATAGTATTCAAATGAAGTGAGTCCTAGCCTTGCTCAGTTTTGAGGCTGCAAACTAATTGTTGTTGTTGTCGTTAGGTGCTGTCGAGTCGGTATCCGACTCATAGCGACCCTCTGTACAACAGCGGAAACACTATTGTCAGTGCTTCTCTGCTGTTCATAGGGTTTTCAATGGCAGATTGATTTTTGGGAGGGGGTTGCCAGGTCCTTCTCCCAAGCCTACAGCTTCTGGTGTTCCCAGGAGGTCTCCCATCCAGGTACTAACCAGGCCCGACCCTGCTTAGCTTCCGAGATCTGATGGGATCGGATGCCACAGGGCCACAGCTGCAGGCTCTGATACATTAGTAGTTTAAAAACAAGCAAACAAAACCCAAAGAACTTAACTGCCATCATAAGTACTTCTACTTTATAGTAAAATACAAATTGTATTTAGGAGATGATTAAAGGAACACTTCCTGTGCAGTGGGCCGGAGCTCAAAGTCAGTTACCGGGCATGCGTTTGCATCACGCTGCCCACACGCTGAACAGTGCGCAGGGAGCGGGCTGACCCGGCTGTGTTCAGGAAGAACCCGCCTACTTCAAAAGCAAGCTGCTGCTGACAGCTGACGGGCTACCCACCACCACGTCTGTCTGGCCACAGGGGCGGCAGAGGCTCCCACTGCTGCCAGGACCACGGCCAGATCTACGGGGACAAAGCAGGGCCAATGTTTGTGGAGGTCTGTCATGTGCCGGGTATTTCTTGTGAATTAGCTTTATCCTAAGTAAACTTTCAGCCAGGTGAGGACGGCTGCAAAATAAAGCACTTTGTCATTATTTTAACCAATCAACACAACAAAAGGAAGTGGTGGGTGCCAGTATTTCCTCTGCTTTTTCGGGTGAGGAAGCACGGCTGAGGAAGATCTAGAGAGATCCACCTTGCCCAGGTTCAAAAAGCCAGCAAGCAGGAGGGCAAGGATGTGGGCCCAGTCTGCTGGACTCGGATCTGTCTGCTGTTCTTCATTCAAATCCTGGTGGCCCACACTTAGGGAACCTTGTGGGCTCATGGGCGTGACCACGGCCTGATGTAGCGTTCCACAGCCACCTCCCGCCTCTGCTTCACACCCTGATCTACGATGCTAACGCACGAAGAAAGAAGACGGGGAGGAACAACTCTGGTGCCCACATTCACTGGAGCAACGCGAGCGCCCCGTTCAGTGTTGGAGGCAGCGTGTCGCCCCTGTGACAGCCTCCTGCAAAAGTCTCAGAAGGCTCCCTGGGTGAGCGGACTTCTCCATCCTCATTAAGTGAAAACACGAAGGAGAGAAGAGATACTCTTGGTTCTCGGGCTGTGTCGGCGGCCCCTGCTCTTCCCTCTTGTCCTCCAGCTGATGCCCACAGCTGGGTGGCCCTCGGGCTCACAGAGCGGCTCCCCCAGCGTTGTGTCAGCAGGGATCAAGGGGCCACCTGAGAGCTGGTGGAGGGCCACTGTGCTCCTGCCAGGACTGAGCCCCATGAGCTTTGCGGTGACCTGCAACTCCCCCGGGGTACTCAGGAGAGGCCTGGAAGATGCACTATTGGAACCAGCAGGGAGGTGGGGGCAGACCAACGGGCCTCTGTGTTGGCATGGCACGGGGTTAAGTGGCAAAGCAAAAGACCACAGGACAATGCGCTCTGCTACTTAACTTAAAAATTATAACCGAGTCAATGCCATGTTTTAACTGATGCTAAGATGTGGATTTTAATTCTACTTATAGCAACAGCAAGATATGCAACATCTAAGGTGACCAGAAAACACGGCAGTCTGTTCTTACTTGTTCCAATGGGTCTTCGAGTTGCGGTACAAGGATGGAAACATGATGGGCAGAATCTTCGCTGCGTTGTCACTGATTAAACTCATGATGTATTCGTTGTTCCAGTAATACAGCGCTCGCTCCGCCACCTGAAAGACAGAGGGCTGTGAGGGCTGCCGGGGATCGCGCTTACGACTATCAGGCAACCCTCTCGCCCTCTAAACCTGCAGGCATGATAGTAAGCTACATGGGGTCAGGCAAGTCCACCTGTTTCTACAAAATCAAAATCTTCTAGACTGTAACCCTGAAGAGCCTTCAACAAGGACTACTAGATGATTTCTTATATATTGAGAAATCAAGAACATCAGCGTTCAGTTTTCCATTCATTCAACAAACACTTATGCTTGCTATTGCTTGAATAGGAAACGTCCCCCACAGGCTTGTATGGTGGACACTTGGTGCCCAGCCAGTGGACCTACTTTGAGAGGTTCTGGAAACTTTAGGAGGTGGGGTCTAGCTGGAAGGAGATCACGGTGGTGGTGGTGGGGTGTCCCTGGGGGCTGCATCTTGTCCCGGGCTCCCCTTTGTCCCCCCCGCTCTACTTCCTGTCTGCCACGAAGTGAGTAGCCCCTGCCACGTGCTCCTGATGCCACGATGTTCTGCCTTAACGTGGGCCCAGGATCAGTGCAGCTGACTGTGGATGGTCACCGCTGAAACACGAGGTAAAAGAGCTCTGTCCCCTGCATGTTGTTTACGCCAGGGAGCTCGCCACAGCAACACAAAGTCTAACACGACTCTGGACACTAGCTAGATATTGGCGGATGAGTCAAAGAAGTCCAGTTCGTCCACCCGTCCCGTTCACTCATGCGCGCATCCACCCGCCACAAGCCCATTGACCCACCCTCCCCTGTGCGCTTCCTGCCCGCCCTCCGTTTATTCGGTCTCTCGTGTGTGCGATGAGCGTTCAGCATGGGGCATGCAGCGGCGAGCAAAGGAAAGCAGAGCTGCTCGCCCGCAGGGTGCACGCTCTGTGGGAGCAGACGGAGGATGGCGATTACCTCATTTACTAGAAATGACGAGGGACGGCCTGGAGCAGAGGGAAGGGGACGCACTGTGGCTTCAGCTGGAGGTGACACCTGAGCCGGGTTCTGGGGAAGAGCTCCTAAGAGCAAGGAGCACAGCGGGGGAGCAGCCAGCCAGGGGGATGGGCGGAGCTGAGGCCACAGAACAGCCTCCCCGGGCCCTTGCACTGGCCTCGCCTGGGGGAGATGAGAAGCCCTGCGAGGCTCCCTTGGGTTTGCAGCTACAGGTTGGCAACACACAAAGCCCAAAGACTAGCGTGAGCACCACATCCCTCTACCCAGACCCACAGCCGACCACACCTCTGCCCTCCCTGCTGTCCACAGTCAACAGGCATGCCCGGGTACTGTCGCCAGAATCGCCTGTAAGCTCACGCAGCCGCCGGTGCGCGGGGCCTGCCCTGGCCCAGCAGGCGCTCCCCTAGGCAGAACCGCCTCTTCTCTATGACCACGGGCCTACGCCACAACTACAGCACACACCCTAGCAGCAGCCCTCACAGGCACAGGGCACAGGAGGGACGGTATTTCTGCCACCAGAAGCCCAGAGATTCTCAGATTGCAGTGTGGTGGGGAGGGCGGAGCAGAGAGAATGGCAGGGGAGGCTGTACTGGGCTCAGGAAGCAGGGACAGTTTCTCAGAGCAAGTGTGTGGGGACGGGGTGGATTCATCGACGGGGGAGGAAGAGGTGTGTGTGGGAAGAGAGGATTAATTTTAAAAAAAGAGTGGGAAGAGCATTAACAGCTTCTAGCATTTAAAAACAAAACAAAACAGAACAGGGTCTTGCCGTGTAGCCCTGCCTGGCCTGGAACTCGATTCTCCTGCTGCGGCCCTGCGTGGCTGCCATTACAGGTGTGCACCATTGCACATGGCTGGAAGCAAAAAGTTTCTTTTTTTTTTTGATGAAAAAACGTCCAAAAGCTACAAATGAACTGGCCTCGAGGATGTTTCTGGAAGATTCCAGAACGTACTTTGTGCTGTCCTCCAAGGGTCAAAAGCCAAGATGGGTGCAAACACCCCGTGGGAGGACTCTCTGAAGAGCAGTGGCCCAGCAGTGAAGGCAGGAGGCTGGGTGGAAGCCGCTCTGGCTGGCGAGGGTGGCCAGGCCTTGCAGTCCCCACACGCTGTTTGCTTAGTGGAGGCGTCTGCAGCTTCCTCGGGGTCCCTCTGCTCCAGGCAGGGGCAGCCAGTGGGAGGCCAGGCCTCTGTATGTGGAGGGACGGCAGGCTCTGATGGCCCCCCTCACCTGCCATCCTGCCCACCTGGGTGCTCTTCTGCCTCCTAATCTAGTCATCGGCCTTCATTAAAAATGAGACCAGCAATGTCCCCCATCGCTGTCCTCTCTTGGGAGTGCAGTACTGCCTATGTCAGTAGCTACTTTTGCACCAGAGGCGGAAGTTCTCGGAAACTTCTGATGCCTCTGTGCCTCCTCCTGGCGCTCTAACGCCTTACGTTCTGGCTGGTGCTGGGGTGCTAATCTCGACTGTGGGGTGTCGCCCTGCCACTGGACTCGTTCCAGCTGCCGGCCACGAGTGGGAACCAGCCGCCAAAGACCCGCCGTCTGGTGAGGGGGAGTGGAGCACAGGAGAGCCGAGCACTGGAGAACCACGCTGCCAGGAGACGAGGCTTACGCCCATGGCTACTCCGCCAGTCTCTGGGGACAGCTCGGAGGTTTATGCCCACGGCAGCTCCTTGCTTCTTCCTTCCCAGTGAAGGCACCAACTCCAAGTGCTCTGCTCAAACAGCTCTTGATTGCTTCATCTGTCCCGGTCAGTGGAATGGACCCCAATTGCTCTATTCACCACCCTTATATACACTTCAGGGGCTAGCCAGGGACCAATCAGAGATTGCCATTCCATACGGGCCTTGGCCAATCAGGGGAGACATGCAAATTTGGGTTTGTAAAAGGACCAATTGGGGGTGGTTCCTGAATGGTCTAATCAGGAGCCATTTAGTGGTTTGGAAACAGCCAATCAGGGGTGGAGGGGTCTGAGAAAAGGGATTGGATGCCAGTGCCATCTTTGGAAGCTCAGTGCCCAGGGGTTCCTGGATGTAGGGCAAAGGTTACTGCCTGAGGAACAAGCCTCAGACCTCCAAGTGGGCCTAGATAGGCCCTGCGGCAAACTGCCTCTCTAGGCAGTGCCCTACACTTGACAACTTGTAGGAACCGACGCTCACTTCTGCAAACTGGTTATACATTGCTTTCTGAAAAATACGATTTTCTTGTCTTAATGCCTCATGTGAAAATGCTCAGAAATTTCTAAATGAAGAGTAACCTGGCTGTCCACAATGCAAGACTATTCTACAGCACTCCTTCCTATAACCAAACCAAACCTGCCTCACTCCGTAATTACTGCCACGCTCCACACACACACACACACACACACACACACACACACACACACACACACACGAGACGTCTGCCTTTCCTGTCACTTGCTGTGCTTCCTTGTCTCACTTTTGTGGGCTGCCCTGACTTCTTTGAGAAGGAACTGCTTGTGAGTTTCTGGAGGCCACTGGCCTCTCCATGCTGCCCGTGGTGTTCAGCTACGTGGTGGCAGAGCCTGAGCCATAGCAGCTTCCTGGGTGGCCGGCCTGTCCTGGGAGCCCGAGGCCCTGCTCACAGTGTGTCTGTATCTTTACCTTGACCACACACACGATCTGCTCAGTGATGCGAAGGGTGCCAGTGTGCCAAGTGAGGGCGGAGTCTGGGCTTGCCAGCGGGGCAGCTCTCGAGGAGGAAAGCTGAGAGAACCTGGCTGGCGTGAGGAGAGGAGACAGAAGGGACGGAGTGATGACATGGCCCTCCTGGACGGGAGTGTGGCAGTGAGAAAAGGCAGCCAGGCTGAGTTTCAAAAGATGTAAGGAGAGCTGTATTTGTAGGATGTCAGAAATGGAGACCTTGGGAATTACAAGCTGGAGGTTTTCATCATCACGTGGTTGACTAATACTGACAGTTCAGCTGTGAAAAATAAGGTCCTACAGATAGAGAAGCAGACTGAGCCTGAAGACAAAGAGGGCTTTACAGAGAAGCCCCTTCTAATCACTCTTCCTGAGAAAAAACATTTTCTTTTCAGTGATGGGGACCAAGTACTAACGCATATTTCACAGCATTAAAGCTTCAGCAACGATTTTGAAAAATCAACTAAAGTAAAAGCTACCTGGAATTTTACCTTTACGTTATATGAGAAACGAACAACGACCAGCTGTCCGCTGAAAACCTTAATTTCAAACCCAAATGTTTGGAAATAATCTAACTATCTTCTCCCCACACTCACATACCTGGAAGTGTGGGCTGGAAACACATTTGGCTAACTGCCGGAAAAGAGGCTCCATGATCTTCACAAATTCTGACGGTTCGATTACGTCTAGAATTTCTTCTAATTCATTTAAGAACATTACTTCTTTTGGACTATGAGTCTTTGGCCAGTATTTGAGAAGTGCCATGACCACCTGTAAGAGAAACGGCAAGGAAGTGATGCCCACCAGGCCCCAGTATGTACGAAGGAAGGCATTCGCTTGTCGGTGCCCCTACCGCAAAGCAACCAAGGCAGATGGCGTCGTCGTCTTTGTAGAAGGGTCAGAGATTCAGTAATTATCACCTTTATTTATAATCAGATAAGCTAGCCTGATTTTTTTTTTTTTCCAGGGAGGGTCTGGTAGTTGAACCCTGGACCTTGCAAATGCTAGGCAAGTGCTCTACCACTGAGCAGCACAACCAGACCCTTCTTTTTTTAAATTGTGAGATGAGGTCTCCCTGTGTGGCACAGGCTGCCTCTGGCCTTGAACTTCTGGTCTTCCTGCCTCAGTGTCCCGAGTTGCTGGGATTACAGGTGTGTACCACGGTGCCCAGCTACAGGTCTAACTTTACATACTTCAGAATCACAACTTTTAATTTATGTGACCCACTCTCTAATCAACCACCAAATCAATTTAACTAAAAGAAGAAAAAACCAAGTGGCTAGGGGACACCGCAAAAACGGGAGAAGAACGTGGTAGTCCACTCCCAAAGCAATCCCGAAACAATCAGCCATTGAAAACCCTGAGGGTCGCTATGAGTCAGACCTGACTCGACAGCACCCAACAACAACAAAGGAGAATCTGGAGAGAGTCAGATGGGAAGAGAGCACATGGAGTGCAGAGGCCACCCTGGGTCCTGGTGCTGGCAACATGCACATATGTGCACTACCTACTTCTCAGATTAACTGACCACTGATATATAACCACATACAAACACAGATGTGTGTGTGGATAATGTATTTGACTGTGTTAACATGATCGAAGACTTCTGAGCGAGGCTGCTATTGATAACTCCCACCCACGCTAGGTGATGGACAGGCTCTGTGCGCAAGAGCCAGCGTGAGAGTGCTGGGAGGGTGCCTGGCTAGGAGGAGCATGGGGCAGCAGTGGTGGTGGCTGGAGAGTCCCACCACCGGGCTGCCAAGGCCTTATGAGCCACATGCAATCAGACTGCAGTGCTTTCTCAGAGCACGGACATCCCAGGTTGGGGTTCTTGGTCGAGACAGCCAGCTAGAGAGTTTCTGATGGCTGCCTTTCTGCATATGTTCTGTGGCTTCCAAATGTCCCACCACAATCAAACCAGCAGAAATAGTAGATTTGGCTCAGCACAGATTAATGATATTTCTAGAGTCCAGCTGTCTTAGTTCTAAAAAGTACAATGACCCCAAACATTTACGTACAGGGACATGAAAGGACACGCAGACCTGCACACAGGTGCACGTGCCAGCAGCCACTAGGAAGCCGCCACTCAGCAGCCATCCCAGCTCTTGCACCAGGGCCCCGACTGCTGAGGAGTCGCTGGGCAGGCTGCCCCTTGGGATGGGCTGGTCCTTTTCACAAAATGTGTAACGTGCTTACCAACAAGGTAGGCATTTAAAAAAGCATCTGTTTAGAATAATTCTGTTTTGATGCTTTTGGCACTTAGCCTCCTGGATAATTTTTTTATTTAGCTTTATAAAATTCTCAAACTTATTTTAAATGTGCTCCCAGTTTTGAAGTCTGACATAAAAGTCTACAACATCCAGCGGCTCGGGAGGCGGAGGCAGGAGGATCGCAAGTTCGAGACCAGAGGCAGTCTGTGTAATTTAGCGAGACCCTGTCTCAAAAAGTAAAAAAACATGGGCTGGGGTGCAGCTCAGTGGTCCAACATTTGCATAGCATGCAGGCCCGAGGCCCTGGGTTCAACCCCAAGTACCACAAACAAAACAAAACAAAACAAAACAACTACAACATCACTGCCTTTAAAAGGAATTACTTCTAAAAGTACATCACTTCATCATTTCTTCCTTTTGTTTAGCTCAACACTATTTCACGGACATTTACCGAGTGGGTATTCTTTCTACCAGCGCCACTGTTAATAATATAGCAGACAGCTGCACCCAGTGCAGTGGTGCTTACTGCATATCCCAGCAACTTAGGAGGCTGAGGCAGGAGGATGGCAAGCTTGAGGCCAGTGCAGCCTGTGCAACATAGCAAGACCTTGTCTAAAAAAAAAAAAAAAAAAAAAAACAATAAAAAAAGGAATATTGCAGCTATCAATCACTTCCCAAATCTACTCTTCCTTTTCATTTGTCAGGTAGGATTTCATCAGCAGAAAGACATCTGCTGGGTTGTGAGCTACACAACATCACTGATTGGGCGACTTCATCTTACTGGAAAAGGCATTATTTCTGAATCAGGTGCGCTCACTGCACCTACTTTTCAGGCTCTTTGGAGCTACCCCGGCTGTGTCCAAGTGTGGCAGGACTTCAGTGAAGTCCATGCTAATCCCAGACACCAGAGGGTGCACTGCTGGCTGAGCCGCCAGGCGCCGAGCTTCCTTTGGAAGATCATCATGGCCTCCTCCCTAGAGGATGGCGACCGTGGGAGGTGCGCCAGCCGCCTGCCTGCTTGGGAGGCCTGGGGCCTCTGTCCTGTGTACTCGGGAGAGAGAGGGGAGGCTGTCATCAGGTCATGTGGTAAAACTGCAGGAGCTGCAGGAGAAAAGTGTGTGAAAATGGACAGTGCCGGGTTCCTGGCTCTCAGGTAAGCCTCTGCGCTTACGACAACAGTAAATATGCTTAATGCGCCTAGAAAGCAAATTTGTTGTTAGGCGCCCGCGAGTCAGTATCCAACTCATAGCAACCCTCATAGGGTTTTCAATGGCTGACTGTTTCAGGATTGCCTTGGGAGTGGATTGTCAGGCCCTTCTCCCACTTTTGGGGTGCTGGGAATTGAACTCGGGACCTCAGAGACTACAGCGCAGTGCTCTACCAACTGAGCTAAATCCCAGCCCTAGAAAGCAAACGGCAACTGTTAATTACAGGTTACAAGTCGGGTAGCAAATGTCTTATGTCCTTCGTAAGATTGTAACCTTCTGAGTGGATCAGACATTACAGAAGCAATACTATGCCTAGGCACTCAGTGACTCCAGGAGCCCCTCCAGGACAGCCCTGCAAGGGGTGCGTGTGCTACCGGGACGCACACCGTCACTAGAGTCTACACCTGAATCTCATTTAAGCGAACAAACATTTGCGAAGAGCAGGGAAAATGGCGTTTGTGTTTTTGTAAAATGTGAACTTCGAAGGAAGAAATTTACCACGGTGGGGATCTGAATGCTTTTACTATATGGAAAGTTAAATCTGCTTTCTGTAGCCAGGACAGTCCCATCCCTTTATCTGTCGGCAGGAACTGGGAAACGAAGTGGCCCTGGGTGGACACAGCAGAGGTGGGCATGTGGGGTCGCAGATCTTAGTCTGTGCTGGGACTAAGCCAGGACTCGGCACGGGACGCTGGCGGGCAGAGCCGCACACCGCCCCTGGCCTTCCAGACCACTGCAGCTACGCTCTCCCTCCTGGGCAGGTAGGTGCGCTTTATTATCGCTAACTTAGCGGGGACCGCAAACCTCACCTCGGCCGGGAGGGGACCCAGATGAGCCTGCTCCCAAGCACGTGCCACAGCAGGAGCAGGGCCCAGGCTCAGGCAGTGCCAAGGGGCACGACGCTGTGGGTGGTGAGTGGGGGTAAATGTGGCGTGACATTGGGTGGCTTCTTTAGCCATCACAGAGTATGAGAAAGCTGCACAAAGAAAAATCACGAGAAAACTCTTCATACTTTCCTTCTTTCTGGGGATCTTTCTTTCCTTTTGATTTCTGAATAGAAAAAAGGCAGTGGGGGCAGGTGGAGATTTTTTGGGGGGAGTTTGACCCTGTGGCCTTGTAGATGCTAGGCAAGTGCCACACCACTGAGCTGCACCCTTAGCTTTTTGTTTACTTTTTGAGACAGGGTGCTGCTACGTTGCACAGATCTTCCTGCCTCAGCCTCCCAAACTGCTGGAATCACAGGCACGTGGTATTGGTGCCTAGCTGGCAGGTGGATTCTGCTCTTCTTTTTCTTTTCTTTTTTTTTTTTTGGTACTGGGGTTGAACCCAGGGCCTGGTGCTTGCATGCTCTGCAAGTGCTGGACCACTGAGCTGCACCCGCAGCCCTTTTTTTTTTTTTTTTACTTTTTGAGACAGGGTCTCACTGCCTCTGGTCTCGAACTTGCGATCCTCCTGCCTCTGCCTCTGCCTCCTGAGCCGCTGGGATGACAGGCGTGTGCCACTGTGCCTGGTTTGCTTTCCTGTTTTTGAGATAGAGTCTCACTATGTCGCCTAAGCTGGCTTTGAACTTTCGAGCTCCTGCCTCAGCCTCCTGAGTGCTGGGATCACAGGCGTGCGCCATGACGCCTGGCTTAGAATTGCCTTATGTATTGCTTTGTGTAGGAAAAGCCCTCAGCCTGTTAGTCTAGAGAAGATCAAATACAGATAGGGGAATTAGGGCATGTAATTACGGGAGAAAATGCTGTTAAAAATCCCCCCATCCCCTCGTGGGCTTCTCATTACTAACACTATTTCTTTTCCCTACTTAAACAAGTTTTCAGTCAAGAGGGTAAGATACCACAACGCATCCTCACAGGGAGCTTGGGCGAGTCCCCTGACTGTGCTCGATGCTGGAGTCTCCCAAGGCCTGGCACGTCTCATTAGCTAACTGCCTAGTGCATACTGGAACTGAATTACCACTCTGTGCTCCATAAGTACGGACCATCAAAGTAATAAAAACACCGGGCACATTTCCTTAGGGGCTTCCAGAATCTCAGACACCTGGTGGGCGGCAGGCACCCTGTGAGAGCCCAACAGGCGAGACCAGGAAATGGCTCTGTAGCCCCCACCACCTCTGCAGTTAGCAGAATGACAGCTTTTCCTGAATTCTGCAGTGAGACGGAGGGGGTCTACATATAGAATGTAAGGGCTTAAAAGAAAGCAGAGGCCGAAGCCAGTATAACGTGGGAATTATAAAGGCATTCTCATGTATTTTATGGCAAAACTGCAAGCTCACAAGAAAACTGTAAAAGACAGGTGACTCGGGAATCACAGAAGCTACCTTCTGTTCTAATGGTAACTTTCTGTTTGTTTCTTTCTTTTGAGACAGGGTCTCCTGTCACAAGCAGACCTGGAATTCACTAGATAGCCCAGGCTGGCCTCAAACTCACGATCCTTCTGCCATAGCCTCTCAAGTGTTGGAATTACAGGTGCCCATCACCCTAATACGCTGGGATTTAGCTCAGTTAGTAGAGCGCTGCTCTGTAGTCTCTGAGGTCCCAAGTTTGATTCCCAGCTCCACAAAAATGGGAGAAGGACGTGGCAATCCACTCCCAAGGCAATCCTGAAAACAATCTGCCATTGAAAACCCTATGAGGGTCACTATGAGTCAGACACAACTCAACGGCACCTAACAACAACAACAACAACAACAACAATCATCCTAACACTAACTTTCAAAAGAAGACTCAAATGTTTCAACTGGCACCCAATACTCCTTATTTTATTTAATGAAAAATGACTCACTTTACAAAAACCGGGCAATGCATTGGAACAGATATTTCTCCACACAAGATAGACACATGGCCAACGAGCTTATGAAAAGACGGTCAATGTTATTAGTCTCTAGGGGAATGCCAATCAAAGTCACAGCAGGGCGACACTTCACCCCCACCAGGATGGCTGTAATTAAAAGTATGTGGGGGAAGCAAGCACTGGTGAGGACACAGAGGAACTGGAGCCTCTGTACACTGTTTCCCACAGCCACTACCTAAGTGTAACATGGTGCAGCGGCTGTGGAAAGCAGTACGGCCGGTCCTCAAAAGCGAAACCTGCAAGTACCATGTAACGCAGCACTTCCGCTTCTGGGGATACCGACTAAGGCACTGAAAATAAGGACTTGAATGGCAGCATTTACAGCAGCCGAAAGACGCGAGTGCCCCAAATATTCACTGCTGGGTAAATGGATACATGCTTGGTTCATACAATGGAATATTACTCAGCCCTAAGAAGGAATGAAGTTCTGATACAGCAGAGATGAAGCTTGTAAGACATTATGCTACGTGAAAGAAGCCAGACCCAAAAGGAAAAGTACTGTATGGATCTACTTTTACGAGATACCTATAGTAGTTAAATGGGAGAAGGACCTGGCAATCCACTCCCAAAGCAATCCTGAAACAATCAGCCATCAAAAACCCTAGGAGGGGCTCTATGAGTTGCACCAGACTTGACGGCACCTAACAACATCATCATCAACAACAACAACAACAACAACAACAACAACAACAAAAAATAGTAGTCAAGTTCAGACAGTAAATGGACTACAGGGTAGCAGGTGCTACAGGGAGAAAGCCAGAGTTTCTGTTTTGGGATAATGACAAAGTTGTGGAAATAGAATGTGGTGAGGGTTACACAAGATGATGAAGGTAATTAACATGTTTAGAATATATCAAAAAAAAATTTTTTTTTTTCTTTTTTGAGACAGGTTCTTGCTCTGTAGCCCAGGCTGGTCTGGAACTCACTATGTAGCCCAGGCTGGCCTTGCACTTGCGTCGATCCTCTTGCCTCAGCCTCCTGAGTGCTGGGATTACAGGCATGAAGGACCATGCCTGGCCAAAATCTCTGAACCATACACTTTAAGTGGACGAATTGCATGGTATGTGAATTGTATCTTAATAAATCTGTTAAAAAAGTGTATTGAAATGCTTAAACCGGCATCTGACATGTCTGACTTTGTTAATCTTGGCTATAGGAGCCTTTTAAAATTTTTAATAAATGCCAAGAAAATTAGTAATCTGAAACCAAAAGATAGCAATCTAGCATTCACTTGTGACTCAGCGGTAAAATAGTCACACTAATTTGCAAAGACCTTTCAGGATAACGAAAGCTCTTCAGTATCTGAGTATTTCACACCCTTACTACAAGGTCTGCGCCTGAAGTCAGTAAACACGCTGTCAGACCAAGCAGGTGCGGACTGAACTGCACCCAGGTGGTGGCTGCAACTGCTCAGGGTTCCAAGGAGTGAAGTGCAGGCCAGGGCAAAGCGGCAAGCTCACCACAGAAATCATCCCTGCAGTAAAGGAACTTACAACTCAAACCAATGCACGGCCGCGCGTGGTGAGGCGTGCCTGTCATCCCAGCGACTTGGGAGGTGGAGGCAGGAGGATCGCGAGTTCGAGGCTAGAAGCAGTCTGCGAAACCTAGCGAGACCTTGACTTGAAATAACAATAACAAACGGTCTGGGGCTACAGCCTAGTGGTAGAGCACTTGTGGCAGTATCTCTGAGGCCCTGGTTCAAACTCCAAGGTCCATGAAAAAAGAAAAAAGAAAGATTGAGCCACCACATCGTGCAAACCTCTATGAGGAACTGGCTTAGCTTGTTCATCAGGATTGCAACTGACCATGAAAAACCGGCCTCAAGGGTGAGTGGGAGGGCAGACGTGTCACGATACTTGTGTCCACTGAAACCCACAGCGGAGGGGACGAGAAGGCAATGGGCGAGGCCACGGAGAGCGCACACTTACTGGTTCGGTGAGGGTGCTGTCCTTCTCTAGAAACTGCACGACACAGTACGCCAGCTGAAAGGTGATGGGAGAAAGAGGATTATGGTTTCCCTCTGCCGGGGAGGAGCTGCTGTGCTCCTAGAGCTGCCACTCAATGCCTCCCACCCGCCCCGAGGGCCCCAACGTGACTCTGAGTGAGACTCTCAGGGAAGGACCCAAGGCTGACGCTCCACAGACAATTCTTTCCCATTAGCTGCTGACAGAGCCAAGAGCTAAAAGAACACAGGAAATGTCCTCCCTAACAACCCAGTTGTTGTTGTTGTTAGGTGCCGTCGAGTCGGTATCCGACTCATAGTGACCCTCATAGGGTTTTCAATGGCTGACTGTTTCGGGACTGCCTTGGGAGTGGATTGCCAGGTCCTTCTCCCATTTTTTCGGTGCTGGGAATTGAACTCAGGACCTCAGAGACTGCAGTGAAGTGCTCTACCAACTGAGCTAAATCCCAGCCCTAACAACCCAGTGGGACGGGCTCTCCCTCCTGGTCCTTCTGGAGGTCAGAATGAGCAAGTCATCTAAGGGCTGGGGGGAAAAAAATCAAGTTTCATCTTAAATCTCTTTTATAAAACAGTATGGTAACAACTTGGACATAAAAACAGTACAAGTTAATAGCAGTCATGGAAAGTAAGTAAAACGTCTCTCAAGAAGCCAGTGTCATTTGAACCAAATAAGAATATACTTTCTGTAATGTATCCCATGCCACCAACTTCCCAAGAGGCCTGGAGGAGTGGAGCCCTGTGTGTTTTTAACATGAGGTGCCAGGCACAGTGACAGCCAGAGCGAAGGAGCACAGGGACTGCCCCTGCAGGGGGGGCGGGGGAGCCCCCGCAAGCCTGTGGAGGGCTGGGTGCAGGCGAGCCAAGCCTCTAGGTAAACCCAGCCAGGCAACTCGTCAGGAAGCAGGGACGGACCCACTTCCCAGGACAAGTGCACTTAGGTTCCTGCAGTTCTAAGAATCCAGCTTGTTTTGGTTTTTTGAGACAGACTCACTCTGCAGCTGAGGATGGCCTCAAACTTACGGAGATGCTCTGGCCTCAGCTATGCAAATGCTGGGGTTACACACATGTGTCACCGTGCCCAGCTGCAGTTTTTCTTTTTTAAACCTTGTCATAGTCCATCTACTCTAGTACTGGGGCGGCAGGGGGAGATTTGAACCCAGAGCCCCGTGAATGCTATGCAACTGTTCCAAAACTGAGTTGCATCCCAAACTCTCTTTAATTTTTTCATTTTGAGGCTGGGTCTCACTCAGTTGTGCAGACTGCCTGTGGTCCTGGACTCATGATCCTCCTGCCTCAGCCTACTGAGTTGCAGGCATGCGCCACGTCACCTGCATCATCAAAGGCCATTTCACTGGCTGTGGCCAACCAGCTTTGGACTGTAAGGTCCTAGGGTTTAGATTACAGTGCAGGAAGCCTTCTACGCCTCTGCCTTCTCTAGGCTTAAAACAGTCTGTATGATTCTGAACTCTAGAGCTCTTCATGAATATTTTAAGGGGAATTTCTGTCTGCCCCGTTATTGCCAGACCCTTGTCACTGGTGTCAATGTAGAGGCACCTTGACAGCTGACCACAGTCTGTTCTAGAAGGCTGGTTGAATGCTGAGCAGCAGTCTGTGGGCCAAACACTTTTTTCCCCCGTAAAGTAAAAAGTGGAAGTGTATTTACTGGTTTTGGCACCATAGTGAATGGCCAGTTCTGACACGTGTATACCACGCACACACTGAGCAACAAGTTCTTCTTAAAGTTCAATTACTAGTCTTACTCTTTCCTTCACTTGTAGTGCTGAAGAGTTCCTCGGGTGCGATGATGACCATATGGTATACACACAACAAAACAATGAGATCATGAGCGCAGCAACAGGACACGCCTTGACTACTTGAAATGGAACGTGCAAAGTGATGCTTTCCCCTGTGTCACCCCGAAGTGTCATGGGTAAGAGTGGCATCTCATACAGGCTCTACCGCGATGGTCAAGTGCTGGGCATGTGGTTGAGCACCAAACCGGAATTGTCTTGGAAATACCAGTCAAGGGCTAAAGAGTTTGAGCAGAGAGCGGTCTGAGAGCCGAGGTACCAAAGGACCGTGGGGTGAGAAAGATGACGCCGCTGGAGTCCCCGCCCTGAGTCCCGTGGATGCCGCCTCTTACCTGGGGATGGTAGACGCTCAGAGATTTCACTTTGTGCAAAGGTAGCAACACCTTCAATAAGAAAATCTTGTGCTCTTCTTTTAGTGGTAAGGCAAATCCATTAATTATACTGCAAAGAGAGAATTCATTCCAAGTTTGAATATTTACAAGTTCCAGATTATAACCAAGCAGCTTGTTTTTCTTTTTGTCTTTATTCTCAGCATGAAAACCCAGTAGGCAAAGTGTTTCAGAAACAGTAGGATTCTTAGCAGGGAAGGAGCTGGCTTTAAGGAAGCCTAGGCATTTTTATGGGCTAGGATTTAGCTCAGTTGGTAGAATGCTGCGCTGCAGTCTCTGAGGTCCCAGATTCAATTCCCAGCACCGCAAAAATGGAAGGACCTGGCAATCCACTCCCAAGGCAATCCCGAAACAGACAGCCATTGAAAACCCTGTGAGGGTTGCTATGAGTTGGATACCGACTTGAAAGCACCTAACAACAACAACAACAACAGCAGCCGTTTTTATCTTTGGAGCTACGGGATACTCTTTAAATTCTGGGTTTGGGGGTCATGGCTCTGAGCAGCTGGAAGCTGCGTGGCTGCAGGAGACAATGGACCCTCCTGAGACAGGGAAGGAGGACTGGACAGCCTGGAGGCGGAGGTGGCTCCAGCCCCGGGGACCCCAACTCCTCAGCACTTTCCCCCACGCTGCATCCATCCTTTGGATGCCTGTCTTCCTGGGCAAGTTGGGCTCACTGTCCTAGAGTCGGCAGCAGGCCAGGCGTGGTGGAGCAGGTGCTGGGTCAAAGGCAGTGAGAAAGAGCCACTGAAGGGCTGCACCCCGAGTCTATGCCGCCAACGTTAACTGGCTGATCTACTCGGGTTTATGGATCAGGCAGAGCAGATCAACGGTTCTGGGAGCCACAGCAGTTAGAGTACCTCTGACTGGGTCCCGCAGGATTCGTGGCCCCACTGCGCCCGAGGAGGGTGACAGGCTCGTTCACGCGGAACCCCTGGCGCACCCTGTGCTGAAGGAGGACGAATGTGACGGGTGGGGAGCAGTGCAGCCCTTGGGCCACGCCTTACACAGGCTGCACCACGCCTGTGCCGGAAGGGTCTGCCCAAGGTCACGCAGCTGGAGGGACCCGCTCAACTGGACGGCGGCAGGCTGCGGTGTGGAGACTGACCTACGCAGAACTCTCCCTGAGGACTGACACCTTTTCAAATTACAGCTAAAGCAGCCAAGACAGTTTTTCTTGGACTCCTGGGCAGGACCAGACCCAGCACAGTGCCCATGAGAAAAGGCTCTGTGTTCACATGCTGTAGGACCCACGAGATTTACAAGAACCTGATTTCTTCACTGCCAGGGGTCCTCAGGACCTTGAGCTGCTAATGTACACCGAGTCTCCAAAAAAGCATAGAAGAAAAGCACTTCTAAGCTTCTTTTCCTCGGAACCCTGAGGAAGGAACTCTGGGCAGGTAGTGGATCAGGAGGTCTGGTATAAAACGCTATAGGTTATTGACTTAAAAAAAAAGATAGCAAGCAAGAACTTTACTCAGATCAAGATAATGGGAAATCTGAAATGTCAATTATAAGTATACATGTGAAAAATCTATAAAATCAAAGCAGTCTGAAAGGTGAGCATTTACTCAGTACTCCAGATGTACAACCTATTCTTCTAATACGCCTCTGATATCAACCCTCTTGTGTCACTATTTTTAACACGGTTCTTGAGGAAATAATTGAAATCTCATAGTTTCCATAGTAATGACACTGGGCGTGTGAAATGGGATCTACCTATGGAACCAGAAAAGCGAGAGAGACTGTCGTTGGGAGAGCTCGAATCCAAGAGCTCACCAACTTCTTCCTTAAGTGAAATTTTGATTTCCATGCTCCTGGGGGATAGTTTCAATTGTCTTGCTTTGGGGAGGGAGACTGAAGAACTCAATGAGCTGGGCGGATCCGGCAAGAATCCCGCGTACAGCCGTTCGCTGCCACGGCACGGAAACTCACCTTCCCAGTATTTCCAGTAACTCTGCTATGCCATTGTGATGCTCTGTTTCATAAATAAACCTAGAAAAGACGACGTGTCAATTAGACAGCGAAGTAACAGCTGAAAGGACGAAAACCCTCTGAACAGGGAAACAGAACTTGCAGGAGGAAAGCCAGGGGGCCAGGCAGCCCTCCACGAGCCTGGGACGCCCCTCGAGGCCTGGAGGTGGAAAGGTCTTATCGGCGTGGAGTTCGTCCGGATCCATTTTTTTCCCTAGTATTTTATTTATTTATTATTTTTTAAAATTTTTAATTATTTTTTTTGTGGTACTGGGGGTTGAACCCAGGACCTCCCACTTGCATGCTTTGCAAGTGCTGGACCACTGAGCTGCACCCCCAGCCCATTTTTTTACTTTTTGAGACAGGGTCTCACTAAGTTACGCAGACAGCCTCTGGTCTCGAACTTGCCATCCTCCTGCCTCCGCCTCCCAAGCTGCTGGGACTACAGGCGTGCGCCACCACCCCCGGCTCTAGTATTTTATTTTCAAAAATTTCAAGTATCCAGAAAAAACTGAAGGATTTTACTACAAATACCCATGTTTCAACTACCCAGATTCAACTATTACCAATTCGCTCCATTTGCTTGTCACAGTTACATCTATCCATCCACCAATTCAGCTTTTTATTATTATTATTTTTATTTTTGCCACATTTCAATCTAAGTAGATGTCTTGCTCCATGGTAAAGCTTCGGCATTCAGCACAGAACCCGGAAAAGGTAGGAGGTCCTTCCGGAGCGTCTCTTGAGCTGTGTGGCCGCTTCTCCCTGGCACCCCTACGCTCCCTCTGCATGGCTTCACGTGCCATCACCCTGGAGGGCCGTCTGCGGCAGCGCCTGGCTCCCTTCATCTGAGCAGGCTCTGCCTGCTGTGCCCTCACACGTGCTTCTCAGGGTGCTCCAGAACCATGGACCCCTCGCTCCTTTTGTCAGCTTGTCTCTCTCCAGATGGAGACCAGGACTTCTCATGACTGTGTCCCTGGGGCTAAGACCAAACTCAGCATCTGTCTGATGCTTAAAACGTGCCTGTTGAATGAACTGGGGACAGGGACATGTCAGGAAACAGGAGGGCATCCTCCCCTCAAAGGATGCCCACAGAAGCAGTGTCCGCTCCTGCCCCCACCCAGCCTAAGCCAGTCCATGCAGAGTAATCTGCAGGAGGGGAGAAGTGCCAGAGAGGCCCCTGCCTAACAGAGGCAACTTTTCTTTTCTTTTCTTTTTTTTTTTTGGTACTGGGGGTTGAACCCAGGGCCTCGCACCTGCATGCTCTTCAAGTGCTGGACCACTGAGCTGCACCCTCAGCTCATTTTTTGATTTTTTTGAGACAGGGTCTCGCTAAGTTACACAGACTGCCTCTGGTCTCGAACTTGCCATCCTCCTGTCTCCGCCTCCCAAACCACTGGGATTACAGGTGTGCGCCACCATGCCTGGCCAACAGAGGCAACTTTTCATTCACACACACTCTAAGGCAAAAGGAAGTGTGTGAGGACTAAGGAATTCGACTCTGAAGCTTCGGTGTCCTGGCACCTGCCCCACAAGTCAGTCCTCTGTGTCCACTTGGAAACGTGAGTGGGTTTATAAAGCTCAACCCGAAGGATCCTTCTTGTTTCACACACCTTAAGTGAAATAGTGAAAATTGTTTCAATGCACTGGGCTGGACTTCTGTAGCTGGGACAGCCAGGCGGCTCCAGGCGGCACCACCACTGGCAGGTGGCCCTTGGGCAGTGCCTCCCACCATCCCCACCAGCTTGCGCGTTCACACAAGGATGGGGGCCACTGTACTCCGGCTGGGCTTTCCACATCGGCAGCACTAGATTCCGATGATGCGCTCCTCAGTTCCGATGACTTGAATCCAAGTTGAAGCTCACACAAGGGAGTGAAAGGGAGGACACTTCTGCTTCCTCTTCCAGGGGACAACAGGACGGGAGCTGGGAAGCCCTGCGTAGAGCAAGCTGGGGCGCTTCCCACTCTTCAGCAGGAAAGGAGGGAGATCTTCTGACACCTGGGCGGCAACCTCCTCCTTGCAGAAGGTGCCACGGCGGACGTCCCCGTGCCTTGACTGAAGAGATGGGATCTCCTCCCCTCCTGCAGAGCTGGGCTATCTTTGAGACCTGCCTTGGCAGTCTGAAGGGAGGAAGGCCCTCAGACCAATCCTGGACGGCAGCTGCTGCAGCTTCCTTCTGGAACGGTGGTGGCCTCCAAGAAGTCACTGCCCAGAGGCTGCAAGCACGTCACCCTGAGAGGCGACACACACAGAGGCATGCAGCTCCTGCTGTGCTGGCCGTCCCAGTGGAGCCATTAGACGTGAGAGGAACACCTAGGACATTCCAGCCCTGGTGGACACCAGGTGGAGCTGAACGGTCCTGCTGAGCCCAGTTCGGATGATGAGAGGGAGAGGGGCAGTGACTGATCCAAGCCCCGAGGCTGTGAATCTGCTTCTCCGCCCCACCCACTGGGGACCCTTGAGGTTCTAGAGCCGGCATCAGGGGCTATCAAAGGCATCACTGGACTCACTTTTAGCAATTATGACATTGTAATTAAGACATTTATATGAATACTTCAATAAACTGAACCAAACATGTTCAAAATATTTTTTCTTACAAGGGGGTAGCTATACAGGTTGAGAATCCCTTACCTGAAATGCTTGGGACTAGCAGTGTTCCAGATGCTGGGCTCTTTTTAGATTTTAGAACATGTGCATGCATGCGGTGTGAATGAAAAATACAGTTAATGTTTAAATGAAAAAAAAACTATTACAGTAAAAGACACAGTGTCGTTAATTCCCCTAAAATACTCTCCCAGCTTCGGACTCCTATCCATTGTTCCTACGGCTTTCGGAAGCAGCTTAGGAAGTCTTCTTTTGTTGACTGTCTTTAGCTGTGTCGTCATGGCTGCCTCCATGTCCTGAATCAATTCAAAATGGTTACCTTTCATGGTCACTTTGATGTCAGGGAAGAGCCAGGAGTCGCACAGCACCCAGCCCGGTGAATGAGGTGGATGAGGACGCACGGCAGCGTTTTTTATTTGACGGAAGCTGCTGCATCTGAAGCCACGTGTGACTCAGAGTGCTGGTGGAGGATGAAACTAAAGACGCGCAGGAAAGAGGACGCCCAGCACTGCTTCAGAAAGCGGTGACGACCATGGGATGAGCGTGTCTGAAGCCGGGCGGGGGGGGGGGGACGACTGGGGGGAATTAGTGGCAATGTGTCTTCTACTGTAGTAAATTAAAAAAAATTTAAACATTCACTGCATCTTGTGATCACACCTCGTATATAATGAGAAATCTTGGTGATTTCTCACCAAGGTCACTTGGTGAGTGACCTGTGTTGAAACTGAAACTCAACTATGTTCCATAAACCACTTTTACACTTAGCTTAACGGTGATTTCATACAATGTTTTTAGTGTACCTGTGATTTCCAAATATTAAAAAAAAAAAAAAAATTCTCTTTAAAGCAGGTCCATGCTGTGCTGCCCAGGCTGGTCTCTAACTTTTGGGCTCAACTGATCTTTCTGTCTCGGCCCCCTCAGCAGCTAGGACCGTAGGCACAAGCCACTACCCCTGGCTGGAACTGTCTGTTGACTATGACTTGTCACATGAGCTCAGGTGTGGAATTTTCCACTTGTGTGTGGCATCATGTTAGTGCTCAAGGAGTTTCAAATTTCAGAGTGCTTTGGGTTTCAGATTTTGGATTTTTGGATGGACACTCAACGGGTCCTGTGTGGAACTTAGATAAGCTGAAAACATTGCTCATGATCATCCGGATTTTTTTTCTCACAGGAAATCAACTAGAGAACCCAAATGATACGCTTGCTTTGACTGTACCTGTCAGGATAATTATAGAAAAGATTAAGGGAAAAAGCCCCACAAAAATACCACATTCTGGCACGGACCCTTCGGCGATAACTGACTGGAATGACGTGTGAGTACTCTGGGCCACAAGCTGAGTATTCCAGTAGTCGAGTGAAGGTTCTTTAAGGTGTGAGGCATTTCTGCTTCTTTAAAGCACATGTTTGGCAGACGTGTGGTTCTGCTATCTAAACAAAACCCACTAGTGCTGAGGAAACAAAATCACTGTGGGCAGAGCTTTAATTTTAGGACTAAAAGACTACAATTACAATCGTACCTGCTTTATGTCCTTTGAATAACATATGTTATGTTCTCAAAGATAAGCACTTCAGCCAAATAATGGTCTTTTTTTTTTTTCTTTCCCTGGTATTGGGGGTTGAACCCAGGGCCTTGAGCTTGCATGCTCTGAAAATGCTGGACTACTGAGCTGTACCCTCAGCCCAATTTCTTTTTTTGCTTTTTGAGATAGGGTCTCGCTAAATTACGCAGACTGGCCCTGGTCTCCAACTTGCGATCCTCCTACCTCCGCCTTCCAAGCCGCTGAGATTACAGGCATGCGCCACCGTGCCTGGCTCCCAAATAATGGTCTTGTGAAGAAAGACAACTCAGTACCAAGAAATGTAAGGTAGAAACGTAGTATTTAGGAGAATGACATCATACTTGATGGAAGCTGGAGAGCCAGGGCTTGGGCTGTGCTCAGCCCTGAGCTGCACTATACGAATGGATGAGGAGAACCTGGTTGGAGTTCAAGGGAAAGCCACACACGGTGAGAGGCTCCTGTGACACCAAAAGGCATTGTTCGGTGAAGACGGGGGAGCAGATTTAGACCTCAGTGATTCCTGCCATGGGGCTGGCACTGGGTGAGGGGCTGGAGGGCCAGCGCTGGCCACCCAGGGAGGGCTGCTGCTCTCAGTGCGTCTGTGTCTTGGCTCTCCCTTCTTGGCCCTTGCTCAGGCTCTGTGACTAACCAAAGACCGGCCCCATGAGCCCTTTCGCCAGGTGCAATCAGGCCCTGGCACAGCAGCTGGACTGCATGGAATGCATCCAGTTTTTTTTTTTTTTTTTTTTTTTTTTTTTGTGGTACTGTGGGTTGAACCCAGGGCCTGGTGCTTGCATGCTCTGCAAGTGCTGGACCACTGAGCTGCACCCTTAGTCCATTTTTTTTTTACTTTTTGAGACGGGGTCTCACTAAGTTATGCAGACTGCCTCTGGTCTCAAACTTGTGATCCTCCCGCCTCCGCCTCCCGAGCGGCTGGGATTACAGGCGTGCACCACCACGCCTGGCTTGCATCCAGTTTCTTAATTTACAGAGAGATGCTGTCGCATTGTTTCCATCACTGCTAGGATTTGTCACTTCCCTGGGTCGCCCTGGAGTCAGATGTCTTAGAGAGGCAAGCCTGAGAAGCCAAAGGTGGTAACATAACGTGCTCACTTAGTAAGCTTTCCAGGGGCAAACGGAGGCTACATGTTTGTGCCTCCGCGGGCTCTGCACAAAGCCAGTTCCGGGTGTGTGCAATCACAGCCACCCACGGCTGCCAGGTCAGGCCGGCTTCCCAGTGAAGGGGCATTTCAGGAAGCCTGGCTCGGGGAGGGAAAGCCTGGGAGGATCACCACAGCCTCTAAGGCCCTGCGGTAGATGGAGCCTAGATGCAGAGAGAGGTAGACTAAGGCACCTCTCACCCGGACAACAGTCGGCAGCAACAGAAACCACGTGATGTCGGTGGACTGAGGGATACTAGACAGTAAGAGCCAGTGCGGCCTGGCCAGAGATGAGACGCTGGTCTGTGGGGTCGCAGCAGATGCCATCCTTGGAGCATTTTAGAGCATCCTTTCTGAGCCGGGGGCTGACAGGACAGCGCCTGGATCATGCTCTGCAGTCTCACGGACCTAGGGCTGGGACGGACACGGGAAAGCCGTGCCTGTGTCTGGCACAGCTCTGTCTCCTGCTGGTCAGCTGGAGGCCTCAAGCTGCTCCCATGTGGTCACAGACCTTCCCACGTTAAAGCTGACACTGCCTCCTCACCACTCCCCTCCCTCCACGGAAAGAAAGAAAGAGGGAAGAAGCTGGAAGGAACAAGGCGGTGTGTCCAGAATCAACCCACCCGCTTCAGAGACACTGGAACCAAGGCAGGGTGGGAGGTGAGGCGCTGGGGGAGCCAGAGTGGGTCCTGAGGGAGTCGGGCGGGGCCAAGAAAGGACGCTGCCCAGACAGCGCTGAGGGCACGGCGTGGGGCGTGGGAGCGGGCACAGGCTGGCCTGGCCATGGGGGCACCTGTGCACGATTGGTAGCTGCTCACCCTCGCCCCACGGTCCTCGATCCCACCTCAAGGCCACGGCGGGGTATCGAGTGTGAAAGCAAACACCACGGTCGCGGAGGCAAATGGCACCCCCAGGGACTTACCTATAAAATATATTATTTATCTGTTTCCTGATGTAGGCGCGCAGGCCTAGGAACTTCCCATAGATCCTGTGCAGGGTGGTTTTAAGGAAATCTCTCTCCCGAGGATCCTCGCTGTCGAAGAGCTCTAAAAGCTTCAAGAAGAAAAAGACACTCAGAGACCACGCACGGGACCACTCTGCAGACTAAGGTTCCCGAGTTTCAGACAATCGGTACCTTACCTGCAATACAAACTTCTGATCAATATATTTCTTTGCTATATTAGGCTGGAAATCTGGAGATTCTAAAAATCTTAAGAAAAATTCATAAACAAGCTGGAAGAAAAGAAATGACAGTAAGTCAAATAACATGGTATCTTATTAAGTGGAGATTAACATTCACCCTGAGTGGAACTGCTGTGTGCTTGAAAATATCAGATCTGAAAAAGCCCCATCTCTGCAGAATGAATGCTGAGTCAGGGGGCTTAACTTCATCATAACCGCTGGTGGTGGCTGCTTCAGTAAGACCCAGACTTTCTCTTAAATGCCATTTAAGCACCATGTTTTCTATGGCCCATGTCACCGGCGCTTCGATTACTGCTCAAAGCCCACAGTGCTCAGCGCTGTGACCTCTGCGGTGGGGTTGGCAGCCTGCCACCTATGAGTGCCCTGGGGTGAGCAGGCACAGAGCGGGGTGAACTGGGACGCTGGGCCCGCTAGGTGAGAGGGGTGCAGAGACGCGGACACTGAGCTGCGATCACTGTGGTCCCCACTTTGTGAACACGTTGGGTTGGACTGTGTGGTGTGCCTATCAGAAGAGAAGGTGGAGGCCAGACCCCTCGAGAATACTGTGCCTCGCTCCCACGCCGTCCCTGCTCCCTGCCTGCTCCACCATAGGGTTCCTTCCCGTTTCTCTCACCTCTTTAGTGCCCCTCTTGTAAGTGACCCAGCCCTCCCTACCCAGCAGCGGGTAGGTGTGGCATCGCCGTGCTCACGCTGACCCCAGTGCCTCCTAGCCCCTGGGCCTTGTATCTCCCACAGGAGTTAGGAAAAGGCATCAGTCAGCCAGGAGCATGGGGTGTGTGGTCCATGGCTTAAATCCAGGCACTGAAAAATTGGGATGGCACCTGTGGAAGTCCTCTAGGCCGGATCAGCATCTACCAACAAAGTGGGCACAGCCATCAAAAACACACCAGCAGGCCCACGTTTTTATAGTTTGTGTGAAATGCCCATGTGCGCACACACATTTTGCTCTGTCAAAACATTTTTGGGAGCTGGGCGCGGTGGCACATGCCTGTAGTCCCAGCGGCTGCGGAGGTGGAGGCGGGAGGATCACAAGTTCGAGACCAGAGGCAGTCTGCGTAACTTAGCGAGACCCTGTTTCAAAAAGTAAAAAAAAATGGGCTGGGGGTGCAGCTCAGTGGCCCAGCACTTGCAGAGCATGCAGGCGCGAGGCCCTGGGTTCAACAACTAGTACTGCAAAAAAAGAAAAAGAGAAATTTGTTTTGGCCCAGGATGACTTTAGATCAGAGGTCCACGGGCCATCAGCTGGAGCAAGGGCCTGGGCCACATCTCTGCTCTATGGAGCCCGTGTGGAACGCGCCCTCCCCTCAGGTCTGCATGGAGCCCAGTACCTGCAGATGAGGCCAGGCTGCTTCTAACGTTGGTTCGTCTTCCTCCGGGTCGAATTCTGCTCCCGTAGGGTTGGAGGAAGGTGGCAAGGTTCGAAACATGTTAACTGCAAACTAAAACCCACATGCTCCGTGATTACAATCAGGACACCCAAACATTCGCCAAGAACATTTTAAGAAATCCTACGCAGTTCTAGTGATGGCTGCCTCCCGTGGTGAAGTGGCTTGCACCTTAGTTTTTTACTTTTATTTTTTTGAGGCAGTGTCTTGCGGCACAGTGCAAGCTGGCCTCAAACTCACGTCAGTAATCCTGCCCCAGCCTCCCAAGTGCCGGGAGTACAGATGTGTGCCACCACACTTGGCTTAGCTTATCCTTATCCCTAAAACTCAGGAGCAGTGTGGGCCTAAACTACAGCAGAAGAAGCCGGACTCAGCAGCCGCCCACCACGTCCGCCACGCAAGTTACTGATTTACCTATCATTCAGTACTGGGGGTTGAACCAGGGTCTCAGGAGTGCCAGGCAAGTGCTCCACCACCCAGCCAAACCACAGCCTGCTTCTTATTTATTTATTTTTTGAGACAGGATCCTGCTAAGTTACCTAGGCCATCTCTGGCCTCAAACTCGTGACCCTCCTGCCTCCGCCTCTTGAGTCGCTGGGACTGCAGGCATGCACTGTGGTGCCTGGTTTCATTTTGACTTGTCACCGCTAAACCTTCAGAGACAACTGGCAACTGGCAGATGCTGAGAGGGTGATGACGGCTCCTGAGGCGGCGTCACACCCAGCGAGTGGGAGAACAAGGAGCTAAGTGCAAACTGACCAGGGCAAGGCGGAGGCTAAAGAGCCTGAGGTGCTGAGAGACCAGAGCGTGCCGTCTGGCGCTGGGATGGCTGTGATGATGACAAGAGACAGAGTGGTTAGGACGCAATGACTCCGCGTGAGTGGCCCTGGGATCACTTCCCAGTGAGCATGCTCATCGGCGTGGAGAAGAACTGTCCAAGGGCAGACCAGCCAGCACCCGGGGGCTGCCAGTCCCATGTCGCCATCTGTCTGGACTTGACAATGCATGCTGGTGGGTTGGTGACATAAACACGAAAGTCCAACTTTTTTTTTAGGTCCTGGGGGTTGAACTCAGGGCCTCGAGCTTGCATGCTCTGCAAGTGCTGGACCACTGAGCTGTACCCCCAGCCCATTTTATTACTTTTTGAGACAGGGTCTCGCTAAGTTATGCAGACTGCCTCTGGTCTTGAACTTGAGATCCTCCTGCCTCCGCCTCCATAGCTGCTGGGATTACAGGCATGCGCCACCATGCCCACAGTCCAACTTTTCTAAGTCATCAACGCACAGCCTGTTTTTCCTTTGCACTGAGACTCAACACGACGAGTTATCTTACCGCATCTCTGGGTGCCCTGCACCCGCCCTGTGGCAGTGACGGGCCTGGGCTCTGGCGACTGGCTTATGGGTAAACGGAAACATCCCCGTCCCACAACCCCAGAAGCACAAAACGAAACGCCTGACATCCAGGTAAACTGCAGCTCCAGGCCAGCACCGAGGAGCCGTCCCTGGGGAGCTCAGCTACCCTCGCCATGCAGATGCCTGCCCTGGTCAAGGCCGGCAGGTTCTCGGTGCTTCCTGGTCTCTCTTCCCGCTCTCTCTCCTCCTCGTCTCTCTCTCCCTCTCTCTCTTTTTCTTTTTTGAGACAGGGTCTCATTGTTTAGCCCAGGCTGGCCTCAAACACCCCACCACGCCCACCTGTTTCTTCTTTCTTTACTGTCATTGGCCCCCAAGCTCCCAACTGGACCCTTTCCTGTGACGGCAGGAGCTGTGAAAGCCCCCTCTGTGTTGGTGGGCCAGGGATCTGACGTGAAAAGGAGCAACAGATGCAAACAGGACAGGAAAACGTGCTTGGAAATCCAGAAACAATGAAAAATCTTTTAATAAAACAAGATTAGTGTTCCTAATGGGAGAAGGATGTGGCAATCTACTCCGGAGGCAATCCCGAAAAAACCAGCCATGGAAAACCCTATGAGGGTCGCTGAGTCGGAGACGACTCAACAGCACCTCACAACAAATGTTCCTATAAGACACAAGCGAAAGGGAAAGCAAGTCGAATGTGAAGCCCGGTGCCAGTCTGGTTCTCACCGGCATGGGATCTCCAGCTTGTTCTGCCCTCCTCTGACCTGGCTTGTGTGCGCAGGGCCTACCAAACAGGTGAGTGACAGAGACTGGTGGGTCGTAGGGCGCTTCCTCAGCAGACAAGGAACCGGGACAGAGAGGGCTTCTCAAAGTGTCCTGCTCCCAAAGCCCAAGGGTGGGACCAGGAGGTGAGACAAGCCTAGCCACGAAGGACAGGCCACAAAAACCCTGGGAGGGCCACCAGTTACTCCCAGGGCTTGTGCGGGGCAGCAGAGCTGGCCGCATCCTCACCAGTCACCTCCCTGAGCTCCATGCCCGCTCAGCTGCAAAAGCACAGAGAAGTCAAATTAAAACTGAGCCTGCAGCCCCCTTGATCCAGGCCGACGAGCGTCTCCCTCAAAGCCCTTCGGTGGGGCGGGGGCGGTCACCCAGAGGGAGAGGCGCATTTAGGGGTCTGGTGGGTGAGTGCTGCAGGTCACGCCAGGGGCCAAGCAGGGAGAGCAGAAGGGCATGGTGTGTGCAGAGAAGAGGCACGTGCCGGCAGACTGCCTCACAGGAGACAAAGGCAGAGGGTGGTGGGAGCCCAGGAGACCGCCCAGGGAGGGTCCATTCATCCAGAGAAGAGGCTGCGGGTCTGGAGGAAGGGGAGGTGGCTGGCCCTCTGCGGGAGGATCTTTGGCGAAGTCAAACACTACCCTAAAGGGACAGACACACCACCCAGGAAGGGACCGTCACACGTGGAGGCCACAGGCAGCAGTGGAACAAGCAGGCAACTCTCCTCTCCCTCAGCTCGGAGGCCAGCAAGAGGGCCGGACCCCAAGTCCCTCGTGGGGCTGCCCACGGGGAAGGAGGCAGAGTCTGAGATGTAAGCCTCAAGCTAGATCGGATCCGATAACCAGAGGTGACCAGTAAGTCATGCAATCTGCCCCAGGTGTATTTAGGGGAAGGAAGGTGTGATGTCACAGTTAAAGGCAGCAGGTGGAGAAGGAAGAGGAACCTGACTAGGCTGGAGTCCTCGATCATGCCAGCAGACCCTGACGTGGTGCCCTCGGAGGCCTGCAGGTGTGGTGGACATCTGTCCTCAGCGGACTCTGAATCAAGGGGCTCTCAGTAATATAGGTGGCCTTTTTCCACTCAACCAGAGGCCCCTCGAGGAAGAGGAGGTCCCAGCTCCCACCTGCCGAGAGCTTCCTGGCTGCACCTGGCCTCCCGGCAACCCCTCTCCCTCACCTGTCGCCTCTCTGGCAGAACCCGGACTGGAATACCTGACTGGCTGGGACAACTTGTTATGCTGTGCTAGTGAAGCTGCCGCCTGCAGTCAGTGTTGGCCCAGGGCTGGGCTGGGCGCTCGTGCCTGCCGGCTCACGGGGCCCTGGGTGCTGGGGAGGAGCCTGCCAGGTGGAAAGCAGCACCTTGCTCTTAGTCCACCAGTCCTCTTAGCACCTGTTACAGCCCTAACTCCTGTTGTGGCTGTATTTGGAGATGGGGCCTATTATGGTTTGGATCTGGAGTGTCCCCAGAAGCTCCCAGGCTGAAGGTTTGGTCCCCAGTCTGGTGGCGCTCCCGGGAGGTGGTAGGAACTTTGGAAGAGGCGGGTCCCTGGACCCTTCCCCTCTCTCTGCTCACAGCCACCCCTAGCTTTGCTCCATCACAAGCCCCCACTAGGACGTTCTGCCTCACAACCGCCCAGGAACAATGGAGCCAGGCGGCCACGGACTGGAGCTTCTGACACCGTGAGGTTTATTTTATCCTTCCCCTCCCTGACTCAGTCCCCGCAGGCATTCAGAACATCAGTGGAAAGCTGACCAACACGGACCCTCACGGAAGTACCTGAGGGTGGGCCTCATCCAGCCCCTGTGCTCACTGAGGAGAGGCCGTGTGGGGACAAAGCCGCTCTGTGGGCCAGGGCGAAGGGCCCACAGGAGCCAGAACCCCGCAGGCACCCTGATCTTGGACTTCCCAGCCTCCAGAACTGTGAGAAAATGTGTGTGGCTGACGGCAGCATCCTGTGCTATTCTGTATCGGCCGTCTGATCAGACCAACATGGCGTCCGTGGTGATGGGTCCCCTACACCTGGGGGCTTTCATTATTGTCTGCTCTACTTGAGGTACTTCTCGTGTGCAGGAAGGAAACCTGGCCCTTGTAACTCCTGTCCCTGTCCTACTGCATGACACTGTGCTGATCTAGTGCTCCTCTCCCGAAAAGGTTAAGGACATTATACACTAATATTTTTGGGGCAAACAGGAACAGAAAGCAAACAGTACAACACCTCAAGTTATTCCTGGGTTTCTAATCTCATCTTTTTTTTTTTTTTTGCGGTACCGGGGGTTGAACCCAGGGCCTCGCGCCTGCATGCTCTGCAAGTGCTGGACCACTGAGCTGCACCCTCAGTTCAGTTTTTCACTTTTTGAGATAGGGTCTCGCTAAGTTACGCAGACTGCCTCTGGTCTCGAACTTGCGATCCTCCTGCCTCCGCCTCCCAAGCCGCTGGGATTACAGGTGTGTGCCACCATGCCCAGCCCCTTGTCATATTTCTTAGCATAAAAGCTTTAGGGGCCAAATCTGTGGAGGGCCACAGGTAACAAGAGCTGTGGTGCTGATGTTGGCACGCAAATGTCACCTCCACGTGCCCAGACACAATGCGGGGTTCAGTCTGGAGGAACCCAGGAAGATGATCTTCGTCAATGTCGTGTATGAAAACCAAGGGGATCCTGAGGCCTGAAAGTCTCAGTCCTGTGGGGATCAGACCAATTGGTTACAATCTTGGAACTGAAGTAGACAAATCCAGAGTACACAGGGAGCCATGGACACAGGGACAGGACTGTGTCACACGTGAGAGGTGGCCCTGCACAGCGGACTAACATCTCCCTATGTCCTCTGTGTACCTAGAAGCAGGGTCCTGGACTGACATCTTGCCTGGGCTTCGAGTCTCCCATCTGTTAGTAAAGGTAAATCCTTCCTTTACACTGGGCGTTTTTTTTTTTTTTTTTTAAATAGTACTTGGAAGGCCTTGTACACACTTTGCAAATGCTGTACCACTGGGCGGCACCCCCAGCCCATTTTTCATTTTTTATCTTGAGATGGAGTCTTGCTAAATTATGCAGGCCACCTCTGGCCTTGAACCTGCGATCCTCCTGCCTCTGCCTCCTGAGTTGCTGGGATTACAGGCGTGCGCCACTGGTCAGGCTTACACAGGGCTGTTGTGAAGATCACACAGCACGAGTGAATGCAAAAGTACCTGGTAGGTGACAAACACTATGCATTGGCAGTTACCGCTACTCAGCATTCCCCAAATGTTTGAAACTGCTTTTCTGACCGCCTGCGGGCAGTGGCGGCAGGCATGTGAGTGCGCATGTGCGCCCGTCTGTGTGATTCATGCAATCTCAACTGTGCCATGCCACACACTGACTCTGCGATGTCAGGAGGCGCTGCTTCCATCGCGGCCCTGACACTTCCACTTTTGGTACATAAGTCAGTCCTACAGATGTTCTCCAATTGCCAAATTTACTGAATTAGATGCAAGCTACAGAAACAACATTACGGAAGATTCTTACGGTTCAGGAATCTCGTGCCGACATTCTGTACCTGTATTATTCTTTGCCAGTGGGGTTAAGTAATAAGATACTTAAGCAGTGACGTATCTGTGGTACATGAAAACATATGAAGGTTTAAGATGTGAAGATATGCTCTCCAAAACAGAAACCTGATAATCGAATTCCAGAGGCACCAAGAAAGGCAGGTGTGACTACTCATAGTTTGTGCTTAAAACCACAGGGGCTAGCCAACTGTTGCTGCCCCTGTTGGTTTTATTCACGTGAATGGGATTTATAACAGGGAGTTCACCAAAGGCCAAATGATGGGTGCTTTGGAGCACTCTTCCACATATATCCAGCGAGTATCAGGTCCTAAGAGTCCTATCGCTAGGAGACAGCTTTCCAACAAGATTGTCCAGACAGAAAGCTATTATTTCATCGCAATGATGTATCTGGAAAGTAGAGAGGCACGGACTGACCACCACAGCTGGGACATCACAGCTAGACCACAAGATACAGAAACCAAAACACAAAACTGAGAGTATCAACTGCTCCACCCGCACAAAACAAATAGAAACTGTCATAGATGGAAGACGCCATAAATGCAGACAGGAAAGCCATGTCATTCCTACAAGTTATTGACCTAGAAATAAGGTCTTAGCAGAGAAAGCCCAGAAACTCTGACGAAGGGCACCGGGCACAGCCAAAGCACAGCGGAGCCCTCCCTTCTCCAGTGGACGGTGACTTCCTATCACATGGAGCTCACAGAGCAGCTTCCCGCTGGAAGCCGCCTTCAACACAGCCTAACTGAACTTCTGAGGAACTTGGCGAACTGAAACTGTCCTACTTGCTGGCGCAGCGAAGTCTAAACTGCGCTCGCCGCACCAGAACTTGGCCATCATGCTGTGGGATGGGAGCCTGTGTTTCACACACCGTGAATCCCAGTGCCTGGCACCTAGTAGGTCCTCAAGATACTTGCCAAGAGTAATGGATCCTCTGGGATAAGCAAACAGCAGTCACCTTATTAACCGCAACACCTAGCAATTACCTGAAAACTGTGAAAAATGTCTGATTAAACCTGTAGCTCTCAACTGTAATGTAATTACCGTCTTAATTGGGTCCCTAATTGTAAGCTCTTCGATGACATGGTAACATTTTCTCTGCAACATTTACCTCAAATATAACTGGGTGGAAGGGTAGTTCTGGGTTTAATGTCTTCTGACTGCTCACCCCAGCCTGCCCTGTGCTAGAACGAGAACTCAGGTAAGTACTCCAGGTAAGCGAAAACAGTTTGGTTTTCCACAAATCCACGTTGATTCTGTCTCCACAGCCAGAGCTGCTTTCAAAGAATGTGATTTTCCCTTCAAACAGGTGCAAGAATATGATCTTTAAGAAAAAAACTATATTTAAATTTTTGTTTTTGAATAGCTTGCTATGTTTACAATCTATTCAAACACAGGTTGAAGGTCCCTAATCTGACATGCTTGGGACCAGAACTATGTTGGATTTTTTCAGATGCTGGAATATTTCCATATACAGAATGAGATACCTTGGGGACAGGGATCCCAGTTTAAACATGAAATTCAATTACACTTCATTCATGTTTCATGTGCACCTCATGTCCAGAGCCTGAAGGTAAACTTTTTAAAAGAATCTTTTCTTGTTTAGTTTACTTAATTTTATACAATGTGAGCATGCTTCTGTCATTGCCCTCGGGAGGTCAGAGAAGCAGCTGAAAACATTTGGGAAATGCACCCCAGCCCATTTTTAATTTTTTTATTTGGAGACAGTGTTTTGCTAAGTTATGCAGGCTGTCTCTGGCCTTGAAGTTGTGACCCCAGCTTGAGAGCTTGCATTTTGACTTTAACCAGTCTCACAAGGTCAGGTGTGGAATTTTCTACTGTGGTGCCATGATGACACTCAAAAGTTACAGAGTTTGTGGCATGTTGGATTTTCAGATGAGGGATCCTCAACCTTATGTTCTAAAGTAATGATTAATACTGGGGAAATAAAAACCTAAAAAGTCTTTGTAGAATACTTGTTGTTAGGTGCTGTCGAGTCAAGTCTGACTCATAGTGACCCTATGTACAGTGGAATGAACCACTCCCCAATTCTGTGCCTGGCACAAGATCTTATTTATGTATAAACCCACTGTTGCAGACACTGTGTCAATCCATCTAGTGGAGGGTTATCCTTTCTTTCGTTGACCCGCGACTCTTCCAAATATCATGTCCTTCTCCAAGGATTGGTCCCTCCTGACTACATGTCCAAAATATGCAAGACGCAGCCTAGCCATCCTTGCTTCCAAGGAGCATTCTGGTTGCACTTCTTCTAGAATACTTAGTACAAGAAATTTAATTGTGACTTTTCAAAACATGAACATTTTAATTTTTTTCAGTACTGGGGGGTTGAATCCAGAGCCTTGAGCATGCCAGGCAAGCGCTCCACCACTGAGCTGTACTCCCAGTCCTTTTTTTGAGATAGGGTCCCACTAAGTTGCATAAGGTGCCTCTGGCCTTGAACTTGAGATCCTCCTGCCTAAGCCTCCTGAGCTGCTACAATTACAGGTGTGCCATGGTGCCTAGCTCTAAATCTGATGGATATTTTACAGCTAAATATATAATACAATCTTACTTCAGACAACTTTAAAAAAATTTGAGTTTAATAGAAAACCATTTGTTCATATTTATAAGTTGAGTAATAGTACATTAGGAAGTTTATTTTATTTACTGTGGGCCAAAGGTTAGTTTTAAATAGATTCTGAATGATGTATTCTCAGTATTTTATGACACATTTCAATGCAAAGAAGTTGGAAGAAATGTATAGTGAATAGCTATCGCCTAGATTTTACCAAACATTCGAATACATTTACACTACCAGCAAACTGTGAGAAGGTTTGGGAATCCTTTAGAATAGCAAAACAATGTGTTCCGCCTCCTACATGCTGTAAGTAAGACGAGAAGGGACACTGCAGAACTACAGTGCTTACAGCCTCCCAGTCACATACGTACAGCCAACCACTTTTGCGCCATGCCCCTTAGCCACCAAACGAGGTACGAAGGTGCAGAATTATATTTCATGCAAACAGTCTTTGATCACTACTCCCCCCCCGCCCCCAGGGTACTGAACCCAGGTCCTGTGCATGCTACGCAAGTGCTCTACCATTAACTTATACCCCCAGTCCTTTAACTATATACATATCCAAAATATATATATATATGTATATATATATATATAATATATACACTACATAGATATATTTATATATAAATATACATATATGTGTATATAAATATACATATATGTGTATATAAATATACATATATATGTATATATATACATATATATGTAATACACACACACACACACACACACACACACACACACACACACACATATATACACACATACACACACACATTATTTTAAATTTTGAGACCAGGTCTTGCTAAGTTACCAGGCTGGCAATAAACTTGTTATGTAGCCGAGGAAAGCCTCGGACTTTTTTTTTTTGGCGGTACTTGGGGTTGAACCCAGGGCCTCACACCTGCATGCTTTGCAAGTGCTGGACCACTGAGCTGCGGCCCAGCCCATTTTTTTTACTTTTTTTTTTTTTTTGAGACAGGGTCTCGCTAAGTTACGCAGACTGCCTCTGGTCTCGAACTTGCGACCCTCCTGCCTCTGCCTCTTGAGCCACTGGGATTACAGGCTTGCGCCACTGTGCCTGGAGCAGAAAGCCTCGGACTTTTGATCACTGCATGCATTTATCATCACTGCTGGGTCATTGGTGTGGATGGAAATAAGTGTTAACTGAGTATCTGTTATAAATGAAAGAGAGACTCCTGCTTCCAGGCAAGATGGAATAATAAGGACAGAGTTTACCCTGCTTCCTAAAGTGACCAAAAACTTGAGCAAGAATACATGAACTGATGTTTGTCCAGACACTAGATTTCAGGTAACGAAAACTGGTGATTCCTGGGCAATGGTGACGGATGAGGGAAAGCCTGCAATGGACTCAGTTCACTGCCTGGGTTGCAGTGCTGGAGAAAGAACCCAGGTGGAGCCCAGCGCGAAACGTGGTTACAAGTTGCAAGGCAGAGTCCCACAGAGAAGAGAGCTAGGGAGAGAGAGGGAGAGGGAGCTTCAGGGATCTGCAAAGGTCCCCGCATCAACCAGCACAGTACCAGTCAGAAGATTTGTGTAAGAAAACTACTGGAGGTTGGGAAGAAATGACTGGGAATCGAGGGACGCTGGCTTCTGTATCTGTGGGTTTGACATCCCTGGATTCAATCAACTGAGGCACAAAAATACTTGGAAAAAATCCCGCATCTGTGCTGAATGCGTACGGACGTTTTTCTTTTCCTGTTTTTGACACACAGTCTCGCTATGCATCCCAGGCTGGCCTGAAATAGCTGTGTAGCCCAGGCTGACCTCAAACCTGTAATCCTCCTGCCTCAGCCTCTTGAGTCAGACTTTTTTTTCTTGTCATGACTCCCTAAATGATACATTATAACAACAACTTACATAGCATTTACCTTATACTTGGTATTACAAATAATCTAGAGATCATATAAAGAATATGACAAGATGTGAGTAGATTATATGTAAATATTATGGAATTTTTTGGAGTATCAGGGATTGAACCCAGGAATTTGTGAATACTAGGTAAGTGGTCTGCCACTGAGCTGCCACCCCAGCATCAGCCCTCCTTTTCTTTTTTTTTTAATTGGAAATTTTTAATGTACACCTTAATGCGATTCATTCTGACATGCTTTTCATGGTGACATTTCCATATATGCATTTTATTGTACGTTATTCATATAGGTTCCCCCTTACCCTCTTGTATGCTTCCTTCCCCTGTCCCACCCCCCCCACCAAAGACTTCTTTCTAACATTTACTTGTCTTTTTATGGTAATATTTTTCTATATATCCTTGGATTCCAGTTCTGTTTAAGATAGGAACTTTTTCTGTAGTCACCTTTCTTTTTACCTTGTCAGAACTATTACATGCATTTTCTAGACCATCTATAATAATACTATTCTTAGCTTTTTTTTCTTTTATTATGATCCAACCTTTGCATAGGATTTTTCCTTCTTATAATTTTGATTCGGGGCTGGGATTTAGCTCAGTTGGTAGAGCGCTGTGCTGCAGTCTCTGAGGTCCTGATTTCAATTCCCAGCACCACAAAAATGGAAGAAGGACCTGGCAATCCACTCCCAAGGCAATCCTGAATCAGTCTGCCGTTGAAAACCCTATAAGGGTCGCTATGGGTTGGATACCGACTCAACGACACCTAACAACAACAACAACAATAATTTTGATTCAGCTCACACATATGAGTGAGAACATGTGGTGTTTCTCTTTCTGAGCTGTGTTTGTTCACTTAAAATAATTTTCTCCAATTCCATCCATTTCGCTGTGAATGGCCTTATTTCATTTTTTTGATTGCTGAGTAGTATGCCATTGTGTGTATGTACCATAGTTTTTTATCCATTCTTCTGTTGAAGGGCACTTTGGTTGATTCCATATCCCTGCTATTGTGAAAAGTGCTGCATTCCCACATGGAGATGCAGGTGTCTCTGTGGTATGATGACACATCTCCCTTTGGGTAAATTCCCAATTGTGTTATAGCTGGGTCATACGGTAGATCTATTTTCAGTTTCTTGAGATACCTCCATATTGATTTCCACAGTGGTTGGACCAATTTACAGCTCCACCAACAATGTAAGAATGTTCCCTTTTCTCCGCAACCGCGCCAGCATTTGTTGTTATTTATTGATCTTGGCTGTTCTTCCTGGTGTAAGGTGAAATCTCAAAGTTGTTTTAATTTGCATTTCCCTAATGGCTAGGGATATTGAGCATTTTTTCATGTGTTTCATGGCTTTACGGACCTCTTCATTTGAGAACTGTCTACTCAGTTCCTTTGCCCATTTGTGTACTGGGTTATTTATTTTCTTGGGAGTTTTTTTTCTTGAGTTCTTTATAAATTCTGGTAAGTAGACCTTTGTCTGATGTATAGAATGAGAAGATTTTTTCCATCCAGTGGGGGTTTCCTTGACTCTGTTAATTGTTTCTTTTGGTGTACAGAAGTTTTTTAATTTCATGTAATCCCATTTATCTATTCTTGTTGCAATTTCTTGAGCAATTGGAGTCCTATTAAGGAAAGTATTTCCTATGCCTATATGATGAAGTGCATTGCCTATCTTGTCTTCTAAGAGTTTTAAAGTTTCTGGTTTTGAGATATTTTATCCATTTTGAGTTAACTCTCATGCATACTGAGAGATGCAGGTCAGTTTTCATTTTTCTGCATGCGGATGACCATGTTTCCCAGCACCATTTATTGAAAAGGCTATCCTTTTTCCAGTTTACTTGCTTTGCTCCTTTGTCGAAAATAAGGTGGCTATAGGTGTGTTGGCCTGCAGCTGTAGCCCTGTGGCATCCCATCCTGTCAGATCTCGGAGGCTAAGCAGGGTTGGGCCTGGTTGGTACCTGGATGGGAGACTGCCTGGGAACACCAGAAGCTGTAGGCTTGGGAGAAGGACCTGGTAACCCCCTCCCAAAAATCAATCTGCCATTGAAAACCCTATGAACAGCAGAGAAGCACTGACAATAGTGTTTCCCCTGTTGTACAGAGGGTCGCTATGAGTTGGATACCGACTTGATGGCACCTAACAACAACAACATAGGTGTGTTGAAGTATTTCTGGGTCTTCTATTCTGTTCCAGATGTCTTCAGGCCTATTTTTGTGCCAGTACCAAGCTGCTTTTGCTACCACTGCCCTATAGTATAGCTTGAAGTCAGGGATTGTGATTCCACCTGCATTAGTTTTGCAGCTTAAGAGTGTTTTGGCTATACGTGGTCTTTTGTGGTTCCATAAGAATTTCTGGATCATTCTTTTTTATTTCTGTAAAGTCAGTCAGTGGAATTTTAATGGGGATTGCATTAAATCTATAAGTTGCTTTTTGCAGGATAGCCATTTTTATTATATTAATTCTCCCTAACCAGGAGCAGGGAAGGTCTTTCCACTTTTCAGTGTCCTCTGCTATTTCTTTCTTTAATGTTTTGAAATTTCCCTTGTAGAGATCTGAAGGGTCTTTGGTTAGATTGATTCCAAGGTCTTTAATTTTCTGGTGGGCTATTGTGAAAGGTATTTTTAATGAAATTTCTTTCTCTTCCTGTTTGCAGTTAGTGTAAAGAAAAACTATTGACTTTTTTGTGTTGATTTTATAACCTGCCACTTTGCTGAAGGAGTTGATTAGTTCTAGAAGTTTTCTGGTTGAAGTTTTGGGGTCTTTCAGGTATAGAATCATATCATCTACAAATAAAGATAATTTGACCTCTTCACTGCCAATCTGTATCCCTTTGATTTCTCTTGTCTGATTGCCCTGGTGAGGACTTCAATTACTATGTTGAACAGAATAGGAGAGAAAGGACATCCTTGCCTTGTTCCAGATCTAAGAGGAAACGGTTTCAGCTTTTTTCCGTTTAATATAACGTTGGCTGTAGGTTTGTCATAAATGGCTTTTATGATATTAAGGTATTTGCCTGTTATACCTATTTTCTCTCCCCCCACACATCTGTCAGTTTGCCACACTGTGCAGGCTTGTGTGTTGCGATGAGGCTGAAAGCTATGCCACTGGTATCTCAGATACCAGCAGGGTTACCCATGGTGGACAGGTTTCAGCTGAGCTTCCAGACTAAGACAGACTAGGGAGGAGGCACTGGCGAACCACTCCCAAAACAACTAGCCACTGAAGACCCTATGAATAGCAAAGAAACACTGTCAGATATAGTGCCGGAAAATGAGGCCACCAGGTTGGAAGGCACTCAAAAGACTACTGGGGAAGAGTTGCCTCCTCAAAGTAGAGTCTACTGTGATGACTGAAATGGAGTGAAGCCCCAGGGACCTCCATTTGCTGATGTGGCACGACTCAAAATGAGGAGAAACAACTGTAAACATCCATTAATAATTGGAACATGGAATGTATGTAGTATGAATCTAGGAAAATTAAAAATTGTTAAAAGAGAAATGGAGTGCATAAACATTGACATTCTAGGCATCAGTGAACTAAAATGGACCGGCATAGGCCATTTTGAGTCAGACAATCATATGGTCTACTATGCTGGGAATGCTAAAGAGAAATGGGGTTGCATTCATCATCCAAAAAGACATTTCAAGATCTGTCATGAAATACAATGTTGTCAGTGATAGAATAATATCCATAAGCCTACAAGGAAGGCCAGTTAATATGACTATTATTCAAATTTATGCACCCACCACTAAGGCCACAAATGAAGAAAGGGAAGATTTGTACTAGCTTCTGGAATCTGAAATATTGCAGATCAAACATGCAATCAAGACATACTTATAATCACTGGTGACTGGAATGCAAAGCTTGGAAGCAAAGAAGAAGGCTCAGTAGTTGGAAAATATGGTCTTGGTGAGAGAAACGAAGCTGGAGATCGCATGATAGAATTTTGTCAGACCAAGAACCTTTCCATTGCAAATCCTTTTTTACAACAACATACACGGAGACTATACACATGGACTTCACCAGATGGAACATACAGAAATCAAATTGACTACATATGTGAAAAGAGGATGGAAAAGCTCTGTACAGAATGTCAAAACAAGACCAGGTGCTGACTGTGGATCAGACCATCAACTTCTCATATGCAGGTTCAAACTGAAGCTGAAGAAAATTAGAACAAGTATACGAGAGCCACGGTTTGACCTTGAGTATATCCCACCTGAGTTCAGAGACCACCTCAAGAATAGGTTTAACTTATTAAACACAAAAGATAGGAGACCAGAGGAGTTGTGGCATGATATAAAAAATGTCACTCAAGACGGTAGCAAAAAGTTATTAAAAAGACAAGAAAAAAAGAAAAGACTAAATTATACATCAAAAGAGACTCTAGAACTTGCCCTTGAACATTGAGCAGCTAAAGTAAAGGAAGACATGATGAAGTTAAGGAACTAAACAGAAGATTTCAGAAGGCAGCTCGAGAAGACAAAAACAAATATTATAATGACATGTGCAAAGAGCTGGAGGAAGAAAACCAAAAGAGAAGAACACGTTCTGTGTTTCTCAAGCTTAAGGAAGTGAAGAAAAAATTCAAGCCTCAAGTGGCAATAGTGAAATATTCTACAGGGAAAATATTAAATGATGCAGGAAACATCGAAAGAAGATGGAAGGAATACACAGAATCATTATACAAGGAAGAAATGGTAGATGACAACCATTCCAAGAGGTTGCATATGAAGAGGAACCAATGGTGTTGAAGGACGAAGTGGAAGCTGCCTTGAAAGAAGTGGTGAAACACAAGGCTCGAGGAATTGATGGGATACCAATAGAGATGTTTCAACAAGCAGATGCAGCACTGGAGGTGTTAACATGTTTATGCCAACAGGTTTGGAAAACAGCTACTTGGCCAACTGACTGGAAGAGATCCATATTTGTGCCCATTCCCAAAAAAGGGGATCCAACTGAATGTGCAAGCTATTGGACAATATCATTAATATCGCACACAAGCAAAATTCTACTAAGGATCATTCAGAAGCGACTGCAGCAGTATATAGACAGGGAATTACCGGAAAATCAAGGGGGATTCAGAAGAGGGCGGGGAACCATGGACATCATTGCTGATGTCAGGTAGATATTAGCTGAAAGCAGAGAAAATCAGAAAGATATCTGTTTTATTGACTATGCAAAGGCATTTGACTGTGTGCATCACAATAAATTGTGGATAACAGTTTGGAAAATGGGAATACCAGAGTGCCTATTTGTGCTCATGAGCAATCTGTATGTGAACCAGGAGGCAGTTGTTCGAATAGAACAAGGAAATACTGCCTGGTTTAAAGTTGAGAAAGGTGTGTGTCAGGGCTGTATACTTTCACCCTATCTCATCAACTTATACGCTGAGCAAATAACCCAAGAAGCTGGACTTTATGAGGAAGAACGTGGCATCAGGATTGGAGGAAGACTCATTAACAACCTGCGTTATGCAGATGACACCACTTTGCTTGCTGAAAGTGGAGAGGATTTAAAACATTCACTGATGAAAGTCAAAGAATATAGCCTTCAGGATGGAGTTCGACTAAATGTCAACAAAACAAAAATCCTTACAAGTGGGTCAGTATGCAACTTCACAATAAATGGAGAAAAGATTGAGGTTGTCCAAGATTTTGCTTTGCTTGGCTCTATAATCAACACCCGTGGCAACAGCCGTCAAGAAATCAAAAGATGCATTGGTCTTGGAAAAGCTGTGGCAAAAGATCTCTTTAGAGTATTGAAAAGCAAAGATGTCATATTGAAGATGAAGGTGCATCTGACTCATGCCATGGTATTTTCAGTCACATCATATGGTTGTGAAAGCTGGACATTGAACAAGGGAGACAGAATAAGAATTGATGCTTTAGAATTGTGGTGCTGGAGACGTCTATTGAATGTACCATGGACTGCCAAAAGAACCAACAGATCTGTCCTAGAAGTGCAACCAGAGTGCTCCTTGGAAGCAAGAATGGCCAGACTGCGTCTTACATATTTTGGACATGTAGTCAGGAGAGATCAATCCCTAGAGAAAGACATCATGTTTGGGAGAGTGGCAGGTCAACGCAAAAGAGGAAAACCCTCCACCAGATGGATTGACATAGTGTCTGCAACAATGGCTTAAACATAAATAAGATCGTTTGCCTGGGACAGAATCGACAAGTGTTTAAATCTGCTGTACATAGGGTCACTATGAGTCAGACTCGACTCGACGGCACCTAACAACCCACCACCACCACCACCACCACCTATCTTCTCCAGTGTTTTTATAATGAAAATGTGTTGCACTTTGTTGAAGGCCTTTTCAGCATCCATTGAGATGATCATGTGGTTTTTGTTTGCCAGTTTCTTGATATGTTGGATTACATTAATTGATTTCCATATGTTGAACCAGCCTTGCATCTATGGTATAAATCCCACTTGGTCATGGTGAATAATGTTTTTTATATGCTGCTGGATTCTGTTTGCCAGAACTTTATTAAATATTTTTACATCTAGATTAGATTCATAAGGGAGTTGAGTCTACAATTCTCTATCTTAGATGAATCTTTTCCTGGTTTAGGTATCAGGGTGATGGTAGCTTCGTAGAATGAATTTGGGAGAGTTCCTTCCTTTTCTATTTTTTGGATTAATTTGAGGAAGATAGGTATTATATCTTCTTTAAAAGTTTGGTAAAATTCTGCTGTGAATCCATCAGGACCTGGGCTCTTCTTTGTTGGGAGACTTTTTATTACCTTTTCTATTTCTATATATGTAATGGGCTTGTTTAGGTCAGTTATGTCTTCTGGGGTTAGCTTTGGTATGTCATACGTGTTAATAAATTTGTCCATTTCTTCTGCATTTTCATACTTTTGGGAATATAATCTCTCATAGTAATCCCTGACGATTTTCTGTATTTCGTTGTAGTCGGTGGTTACGGATCCATTTTCTTTCGTAATCCATACTATGTTAATTTTTTCCTTTTTCTTTTTGATGAGGTTGGCCAGACAAATGTCTGTTTTATTTATCTTTTCAGAGAACCAGCTCTTAGTCTTATTAATTTTTTGAGTTATCTCTTTGGATTCTAATTGAGCTATTTCTCCCTTTATTTTTGTAATTTCCTTTTGGGTGTTACTTTTAGGATTGATTTTTTGTTGGGTTTCTAGTGTTTTAAGATGTAACATTAGGTCATTTTTTGGCTCTTCTTTACTTTATTGATGAAGGCACTTAATGCTATAAACTTCCCTCTTAAAACTGCCTTTGCTGTACCCCATATATTTTGGTATGGTGTGCTTTTATCATCATTTGATTGCAGGAATTTTTTAAATGCCATTTTGATTTCATCAACAACCCATTGGTCATTCAGCAGTGTATTATTCAGTCTCCAAGAGTTCGTAAAGTTTCTGGAATTATTCTTGCTCTTGAGCTCCAATCTTATCCCATTATGGTCTGATAAGGAACAGGGGATAATTTCTACTTTTTTATATTTGTTGAGGGAATTCTTATGGACTAGTATATGATCTATCTTAGGAAACATTCCATGTCGAGCTGAGAAGAATGTGTATTCGTTATCATGTGGATGTAATATTCTGTTTATATCTGTGAGATCCAACTAGTTTAGGGTGGAGATTAGATTCGATGTTTCTCTGTTGATTTTTCGTTTTGATGACCTGTCTCTTGACAAAAGTAGGGTACTGAAGTCTCCCATTATTATTGATTCTGGTCCAATAAAGTTCTTTATATTCCATAAAGTTTGTCTTTTAAACTAGGTGCCCCAGTGTTTGGGGTGTAAATATTTAGGAGTGTTATTGGTTCCTGATCGATTGTTCCTTTTATTAAAATGTAGTGTCCTTCTTTGTCTCTTCTAGTTATTTTTGGATTGAAATTTAATGTATCTGATATTAGAATTGCAATGCCTGCTTTTTTTTGGTCCCCCCCCACGTGGTATACTGTTTTCCAGCCCTTAATTCTCAATCTATTGCAGTCTTTGTGAGTTAGGTGAGTTTCTTGAATACTACATATTGATGGTTTATGTTTTTTCATCCAATTAGCCAGTCTCTGTCTCTTAATTGGTGAGTTAAGACCATTTATGTTAATAGTGATTACTGAGTAGTATTTTTTGTTAGGTATCCAATCATTACCTGTTACTGGTTTATGAATCATGTTTGCTTTGTACCTTTCTTGGGTTGCACTCATTTCAGGTAACCAATTCTTTGACTTCCTATATAGGGTTGTCTTATCTCTCCTGGATGTGGTAACTGATTTATAATCCACTGCAGGGCTAGTTTGGTGGTTGCAAATTGTTTAAATGCATCAATATCATTATATGTCTTATACTCCTCTTCTATTTTCAAAGTTAATTTTGCTGGATACATTAATCTTGGTTGGAGATTTTTTTTTTTTAGGATGTGAATCACCTGTGACCACTCCTTTCTAGCTTTCAATGTTGATATGGAGAAGTCTGCAGTAATTTTAATAGGTTTTGCTTTATAAGTAATAAGGGGTTTCTGCCTTGCTGCTTGCAGGATAACCTCCCTGGTTTCTAATGACAGCATTCGAGCAACAATATGTCTCGGGATGACCTATTTTGATCACCTTTTGATGGTGTTCTAAATGTTTCAGTTGTGTATGTATCCATATCCTGTATTATCTCTGGGACGTTTTCCTTGAGGATATCATATACTAGATTTTGAATGTCTCTGGTGGATCTATCTTCTCCTTCAGGGACACCCTAAATTCTTCAGTTTCATTTTTTCATTCTATCTGAGTTCTCCTGGAAATCTTTTAAAAATATCTTTATTATTGATTCCATTTCTGACTGTTTGTATTTAAGTTCATGTATGGCATCCTCGGAATCGGAAATCCTCAGCTCACATTCATCCAGTCTCGATGAAAAGGATTCTTTAGCCGAATTCAATTTAGTTATTTTAGTTTGCATTTCAATGATCGTTGCTTGATTTTTCCTTATCATTTCTAGCTGGGAGGATAGAAGGGACTCCAGGTGAGATATCTTCTTTTCAAGGATTTCAAGGGTGCTGGTGGTATTCATTTTAAATTCTCTTAGCATATTTATAACCATAACTCTGAATTCCAATTCAGAGATCTCTAAGAGTTGAGATTCATTGGAGGAATTTGTTGAGGGGCTTTGGTCTGTGGGGCCTTCAGATCCATCCTGTCCCTTTGTGTTTCTTGTAGGTTTACTTTGTTTGCCCATGATATGGTCCGTGAAGTAGAATTCTTCTCTCCTAAGTGTGCAGAACTTCTCCCTCTGTTATTCCTTTGAGATTGTGTGGTGCTGAATCTCTGTTGCTTATTTGAGCTTGTAAGCTGCATAGTTCCTTGGCTGTTTAGTCTGTGGAGCTCTTACTCTAGTTCAACAGCCTATTCCAAAGGGGCTGGGGGATAGAGAGGCAATAGATTCTGGTTTTCTTCTAGCCCTTCTTTTCAAAAACATTTTTATTCTGAGTCAAGGTCTTGTTAAATTGTGAAGGCTGCCTCTGACCTTGAACCTGTGATCCTCCTGCCTCAGCCTCCCAAAACGCTGGGATTATAGGCATGCACCACAACACTTGGCCATACTATGCCTTTTTATGTAAAGGATTTGAACATCCCCAGAATTGGATACTTTGGATACTGAGAGATGATCTGTTCCCACCAACCAGACTGGAAAAATTTATAACTCATGGAGAACTGAATTCATAATCAGAAGGGTTTTCTTGGCAGTGGCAAATTATTAGTCCTGTAATTAATATGGCTCTGGTCCTGCCTAATCCATCTTAACACAAGAAACAAGAGGATCAAACCATTTCCACGAACCTTAATTGCATCCTCAGACAGATCTCAAAAACATTAACAGAAATATGTAAGTATGCAGCATTCAATAAGGCAAGATTCACAATGTCAGGCATCCAATTATAAATGACCAGAAATGCAAAGGAGAAAAATATAATTTATACTGGTAGGAAAAACCAATCAACTGAACTGAGTTGGAACTGACATGGATCTCAAAATTAGCAGATGAAGGGACTGAAACAGAATTCTGTATGTCCAAAAAGTTAGGTATAGACAGGGAGATTAAAAAGAAAAGAAAAAAGAACAGAAAAAGTCACAAATCACACTACTAGAGTTGACAATGACAATGTGAGTGAAGAAAATTTTCCTGTATAGAGTCAACAGATGAAGACACCGCAGAAAAGATTGGTGAACTTAAAAAGAGCAAAGGAAACTATCCAAACAAAACACGGGGGAGTGGGAAAATGAAAAGAAACAGAGCCCCAGGGAGCTGTGGGAAAACTCTAAGAAGTCGAACACGTTACTGGAATCCCTAAAAGACTCAACAGAGCTCTTGTAGAGGCCCCAATAAAGAGAGGGCGAAGATAGAGAATATTTTTTGAAAAAATAGTACCCAGTTTCTGAATGTGATAAAAACCATAAATAAACTCTAAACAGAAGAAAAATTACGGAAATGATGCCAAGGGACATCATAACCATATGACTTGATGAGTTATCAATGAGAAGCCCCTGAAAGCAGCATCAGGGACGGGTTCATTAAGTCCTGGGGAACAAAGGTAAGAGAGACAGCAGATTTCTCATCAAAAAGAATGTAAGTAAGACAACAGGGGAGCAGCGAAGGCAAACGAGACTTTTTCAAACTCGGAAAAGCTGAGAGGGTTCATCATCAGTAAGATATACTCTACAAGAAATAGTAAAGGAAGCCCCTTGCACAGGACACTGCTATTTGAATGGGTACCTGGATCTACAAAATGGACTGAGAAACAATGGGAATGGGAACTGCAGGTAAATACGAAAGACTTTTTACAAACTATTTCACTCCAAAAGATACTTAAAACGAAAATAATGATGTACTGTGAGGGTTTATAACATGAAGCAAAATGTATGACAATGGCAGGGAGGGTGAGAGAGCAAAGGGAAGAATACTGTTGTGCTTTTCTCATATTCTAGGAGAACTAGTACCTTATCACTTGAAGGGAGACTGTCATAAAGAAGCATTCTAGAAAACACTGTAAATAATTAAAATCAAACAATAAAGTTATAGTAAATAATCCAACAAAAGAGATAGAATAGGATAATAGGACAGACCTGATTCCAAAGAAAGCAGAACAAAGAGAAAAGGGAACATAGGGCAGATGGAAAAAAATGGAAAAAACAAAAAACAGCACAGTGGAAACTGTCTTTTTAAAAAATGCAATGCTGGGGATTGAACCCAGGCTTTGTGCATGCTAAGCACATGCTTTATCCTGAGCCCAGGTGGTAGATTTAAACTCAACTGTACCAACAATCACATTAAAATAAGTGGCCTGAACACTCCAACTGAAAGGCAAAGATTGTCTGTCTGAATAAAAAAGTAAGATCCAGCTGGGCACGGTGGCTCATTCCTGTAATCCCAGTGACTTGTGAGGTGGAGGCAGGAGGGTTGCAGGTTTGAGGACAGAGGTAGCCTGTGTAATTTAGCAAGACACTGTCGCAAGGCATATAAACAAAAAACAAACAAAAAAGTCTGAGGGTGCAGCTCAGTGGTAGAGCACTTGCAAAGTATGTGTGATACCTTAGGTTCAACCCCTATGTACTGTAAAAAAGAAACAGAAAGAAAGAAAGAAAGAAGGAAAGAAAGAAAAAAAAAAAAAAAGGAAAAGTAAGATCCAATTACAGACCATCTACAATAAGTCCTGCCTGCAGCTGTAGCCCTGTGGCATCTGATCCCGTCAGATCTCGGAAGCTAAGCAGGGTCGGGCCTGGTTAGTACCTGGATGGGAGACCACCTGGGAACACCAGAAGCTGTGGGCTTGGGAGAAGGACCTGGCAACCCCCTCCCAAAAATCAATCTGTCATTGAAAACCCTACGAACAGCAGAGAAGCACTGACAATAGTGTTTCCCCCGTTGTACAGAGGGTTGCTATGAGTCGGATACCGACTCGACGGCACCTAACAACAATAACAACAACAACAAACAATAAGTCCACTCTAAGTATAAAGACAAACCGGTCAAAAGTAAAAGGAAAGAATAAGATACATCATTAACACTAGTTGTAGGAGGGCTGGAGTGGCGAGGTTAGTTTTAGTCAAGGTATATGACTGCGTAGGGCACATAATATGATAGACAAGGGATGAAGTGTCACCTTACAATGATGAAAGAATCAATTCCACTAGAGGCTACACACTAAAAACCTATGCACCAAATAACATGAAGCAAAACCTGATAGGACTGCAAGAAAAAAAAAAAAGGACAACAATTACAGATAAAAAGAAACAGTCCGATTTACAATGGCACCAAAAAATGGAAAATGAATTCATGAGTCTAAAAAACATGTAAAGCATCTGTATGCCTAGAACTACAGAACAAATACCAAAATGGAAGACATCCCATGCTCTTAGATCGAAAGGCTCATGCTGTTAGGATGGGAATTCTCTATAAATCTACATGTTTAGTGCAATTCCGATCAAAACCTCTATCAGAGTACATGGTAGATAACGATACGTTGATTTTAAAATATAAATGAAAAGACAAAATAACTAGAAGAACCAAATACTTCTGAAAAAGAACAAGGTTGGAGGAACAACACAACCTGATCTCAAAATTTATCATAAAGTGACAATAAAGGTGTGCATCGGGGCTGTATCCTTTCACTCTACCTCTTCAATGTCTATGCTGAGCAAATGATCTGAGAAGCTGGACTTTATGAAGAAGAACCTGGCATCAGGACTGGAGGAAGACTCATGAACAACCTGACTAGGCAGATGACACAACTCTGCTTGCTGAAAGTGGAGAGGATTGGAAATATTTACTGGTGAAGGTCAAAGAACACAGCCTTCAGTATGGATTGCGACTAAACATCAAGAAAACAAAAATCCTTACCACTGGGTCAGTACGCAGCTTCATGATAAATGGAGATAAAATGGAGGTTGCCCAAGATTTTGCTTTACTTGGTTCTACCACCAACAACCATGGAAGTAGCAGTGAAGAAATCAAAAGACGCATTGCACTGGGAAAAGCTGTGGCAAAAGACCTCTTTAAAGTACTTCAAAGTAAAGATGTCACAAAGGTGCGCCTGACTCATGCCATGGTATTTGCAGTCGCATCATATGGTTATGAAAGCTGGACATTAAATGAAGGAGACAGGAGAAGAACTGATGCTTCTGAATTATGGTGCTGGAGACGATTATTGAATACACCATGCACTGCCAAAAGAACCAACAGATCTGTCCTAGAAGAAGTGGAACCAGAGTGCTCCTTGGAAGCAAGGATGGCTAGACTGCATCTTACGTATTTTGGACATGTAGTCAGGAGAGACCAATCCCTGGAGAAGGACATCGTGTTTGGGGGAGTGGCAAGTTCAAGGAAAAAAGGAAAATTCTCAATGAGATGGATTGACACAGTGCCTGCAACAATGGGCTTAAACATAAATAAGAACAAGTGCCTGGCACAGAGTGTTTTGTTCCGTTGTACACTGGGCCGCTATGAGTCAGACCTGACTTGATGGCACCCAACAACAATGGTATTTGCGAATAGATCCATAGACAGATGGAACAGAATCTGGTAGAATTGTAGAAACAGACCTGCTAATATGGACAAAGGCATAAAGGCCATCCAACAGTTTGGTTAGCCTCTTCACCACATGGCTTTGACAGAGAGGGCTGGAACGCCCATGTGCCAAAAGATGAACCTCAGTCAACAGAGACCAGACCTCAAAGAAAGACATAAAACTATAAACAAAATAGAGGAGAAAATCTTTCTGAGCTTGGGTTAGGAAAGACTCTCCAGATATGACACCAAAAGTATCATGAATAAAAGAAACAAATCATAAACTGGACTTCATCTAAATTAAAAAATTTTGCTCTGTAAAAGACATGTTAAGATAATAGAATACACAGAGAAAATATTTGCAAATCACACGTCAAACGAAGGGTTGGTACCCAGAATATGTAAAGAAATCTCAACACTTGAGAGGCCAAGGCAAGAAGATGGTGAGTTCAAGGCCAGCCTGGGCTAAGAGCAAGACCCCTTCTGAACAGACAGAAAAACAAACTAACCCAAACTAACCCCAAAACTTAATAACAAGAAAACAATCTAATCAAAAAATGGGCAAACAATTTGAAGAAACACTTCGCCAAGGAAGATAAACAAAGGACAAGTGAGCACAGGAAAAAATGCTCGGCACCACTCATCCCCAGGGAAAGGCAGATCAAAACCACACTGCGATGACAGACGGGCGAGGCTGCACGTGCGCGGCAGGCAGACTGCTCACATGCTGCTGTGTAAGGGCGCCAGTGGCACAGCCACTCCGCAAACACGGCTGGGCACCTTCTCAGGGAACTGAACATGTCTCATCCTAGCCACCTGCTATGGCGTGTTTGGGATGAAGTTGCCTGAATGTCGAGGCCCCAAAGTGACTGGTTTGCACTTCCCCTGATGGCCTTGCACTCACCTCACGGTGCTCCAAGACCAAAAAAATACCCTACCAACTCTGAGCTCAGCGCCTCGCTTTACTAGGACACCCTGGCAGACCGGCAGCTGCACAACGAGACCCGTTCAACACTGGTGAGAGCATCCTATGGGCAGAAGCGGAACCCACGCACCAGCCCTGACAGTCTCTTTTTCTCTCTCTCTTCCTGCCACCCTCTTTTTCGCTCTTTCTCTCTGAGCTGGGGGGCTGAACCCAGGGCCTTGCGCATGCCACACAGCACTCCAGCTCCTCAGCCCCTTTTTAATCTTTTTTTTTTCTTTTTTCTTTCTTTCTTTTTTTTTTTTTTTGAGGTACTGGGAGTTGAACTCAGGGCCTTGTGCTTGCATGCTCTGCAAGTGCCGGACCACTGAGCTGCACCCCAGCTCATTTTTTTACGTTTTGAGACAGGGTCTCGCTAAATTATGCAGACTGCCTCTAGTCTCAAACTTGCGATCCTCCTGCCTCAGTCTCCTGAGCCGCAGGGATTACAGGTGCCCGCAGGGATTACAGGTGTGCTCCACCACGCCTGGCTTCCCCCCCCCCCCCCCCATTTTGAGACAAGGTCTTGCTAAATTTCACAGGTTGCCTCTGGCCTTGAACTCATGATCCTGCCTCAGCCTCCTCAGTCACTGGGATTATGAGTGTGAGCCATGGTGTCTGGCTCAAAAATTTCTTAACAGCTTTATGAAAAAAATACTACATATGAATTGGTTGTTGGAAGTGGGGCAGAGTAGAACCACGGAGGAATGAAATGAGGAAAAAGATTACTTTCCCTCTCTGTGTTTTTATGTTTGTCTCATTTGTTATAAAATAAGGATGCCTTTCTCTTATAATTTAATAACATCAAACAAGGAAAATCTCAAAATCATAAGCCCAAATGGCTCATTGATATTTAAAATAGAAAAAATATAATTCTCTGGATTTCAAAAAGTTCTCTTTCTCTCTTCTCTGCCCCTTCTCTTTAGTCCTGGGGATCAAACCCAGGTCCTTGGACATGCTGGGCACATTCTCTACCACTGAGCTATATCCCCAGCCATAGGGCTTTATTTTTTAATTTATTTTTATTTTTATTTTTGCAGTACTGGTTGAACAGAGTCTTGTGCATGCTAGGCAAGTCATTTACCACTGAGCTGCATCCCCCGCCCCTTAATTTTTTTTTTTTTTTTTTTTTATGTTGAGACAGGGCTTCAACTTGTGCAGATTGCCTCTGGCCTGAAACTTGCGCTCCTCCTGCCTCAGCCTCCCTAGTCACTGGGATTATAAACACGTACCACAGGGCCCAGATACCCACACTTCTTCAATCCACGTTATTACAACTTCGGCAGAACAAAAACAACTAAGCAAAAAGGGGAATTTGTGATGTGAACCCTCGCTTGAAGTGAACTTATAAACTGTTGGAGACGTCACTGGTTACCACAGTGCCCCTTGTCACTCGGGACATTCTTTCCCATTTCCAGATCATCATCACCCTTACAATTCTTCCCAGAACACACTGTAAACATCAGATACAGAAAAGGGAAAAAAGATGTCCAAGAACAATGTGTAAGTGAGCACAAGACAGTCACCCTTGGGCCCGGGGAGGGGTGTCAGGCCTCCCCAGGGACCCAGCCGACACGCGCTAGGGAGGACTCTGAGGCCCAAAACACTTCCAAGTCACCGTCTCATGGTGCACAGAGAGGAAGGACGGAAAGAATGGGATGAGCTCACCGTCCCCGGATCCCAGCATGAGTCAGACGGCACACAGACTGCGCGCTTGTAGTTTTAGCTTTCCTCTGATTTGTTGATTTCCTGATGACGACAGAGGTGGTCCATGATCGCTACTAAAAAATCTAAAAATGATCTGGCCACAGTGGTGCACGCCTGTGATCCCAGAGACTCAGGAGGCACAGGCAGGAGGACTGCGAGTTTGAGGCCAGAGGCAGCTTGTGTAGCTTATTGAGGTCCTGACTCAAAATAAAAAAATACAAAATGGGCTGGATGTGCAGCTCAGTGGCAGAGCACCTGCAAAGTATGAGCGAGGTTCTGGGTTCAACCCTCAAGGACCACAAAATAAATAAATACAAATTAAAAAGCAGAATAAAAATTATAAAGCACACCACATGGGGGAATTTTACATCATCATGCTATCCAAGGCAGCTACTACTAACAGCTTTTATTGTACTCCTCTAGATTTTTAATCCTCTAATCACTATTTAACCTAATCTAACCAGCTCTCTATGAAGTAGTTCCACACTGTAAGTTTCAAGACAAGAAAACAGAAAAGTTAAGTAACATCAGGGTATCAGAATCTGGAGCGAAAATTAGAAAGAAAACCTACGCTAGTCCCAGAAAGGAAGGGTGCAGCTCAGCAACCACTTGGTAAATGTTCTGCAACGCCTTGGAGGATGACCACTCTCTGGCCCACTTCTGAGGCCACTGAGAGGAGAGGATGCTTGAGTGACAGCGTGTCACAGGCTAGCCAGCTTTCCATAGGCTCCCCCTTTCATCCTGAAAGGCAGAAGACTGCTATGGCCTTTTGTCTACTGCACTAATCCAAGCATGCAGAACCGCACCGTGCATCTAGAAGCAACATCAGCAGATGGATGGGAAGCTGGGTGCGCGCAGGATGGTTTCATCCTTCTCCTTTCTCCCCAGTTCCACCACGTGCTTTGATGGGTCACAATCTAGGACCCACCTCCCCAGCTGTGGCAGTAGTTCAAGGACAGGCAGAAGACTTGGACCTCAGGCTGTGTGTGGCCAGTGACAAGCGCCACCCCTTCTTTGATGGCTAAAAGCCACTGTCATGTAGAGATGCGTAAGAGAACCAAGGTGCACAGAGGGCAGGGGACCTGGCCATGGAGAGGAAGTCACTCTTCTGAGTCTGTGGGTCAAGCCGCGCGCTGTCTGTCTGATAACCTTCCTTTTGAGAGAGAACGCAGTGAACTGCGTGTCTGCCACCTGCAATCCAAAGGGGCCGGCGCCTTCCTGAGCCACCACTCCACGAGGGGGAGTCCGAAGCCTGGGGAGGGTCCTCCCCTACCTATCGCAAATCAAATCCACCAGGGAGTCCGTTCCTGCCCTGACGTCACTCACCTCTGCCAACTTCCCTCCACCTGGCTCCCTCCCTCCCTTCTTACCTGCAGTGCTCTGGTTCCGGGGTGCTCCATGTACACCCACTCCTACCCGCTCTTCATAGTGTAGCCGGGGCAAACGGGGCGGCCCCAGACCCCCAGCCACAGCCTCCAGCGAGTTCCGAGCTTCACTCAAGCCCAAACGCACCTGCCTTCCTGCACCTGCGCCTTGGAGGGCCGGCCCTGGGAGGCCCCGTCCCCTCTCCCAGGAGCAGGGCAGCTTGGGCATGCACGCTCTCCCCAGACCTGACGCCAACGCCCTTCCCGGTGCTCAGCTGCCCTCTGCTGTCTGCCTTCTGGCCTCGACCCTCACACAGTGCAGGCAGGCTCTGCGAGGGCTGAGACTGCGCCAGCTCATTCACTGGGTGCCCCCAACATGGCTGGAACCCAGCAAGCATGCAACACGTGGGACCCCACACAACGGCTGGGCAGTTCCAGAGAGGTTCCTGTGAGGTGGAGTCTTCTGAACTGGCCAACGCCCCTCGTCAATGACCTCGCCAGCTCCTCTTCTGACCTCAGGTTATCTATGTCCGGGACTACTGCAGTGAGCCTAGGTGCCCAATCTAAGTAGAAAACTCTGTGCCCAGTGAACAAGCACTGTGCTGAGTTCTGGGGTGAAAACGCAGGAGGAGCATGGCTTTCCTGTGGGAAACTGACCATCCCAGCATGGGCGGGGCAGGAAGACTGCTCAGAGGAGCTTTTGTTAAACTTGTGGCGTGGCTAAGAACAGACTGGAGAGCCCAAGAGCCCAGAGTGGCGCCCCCAGAGGTTTGCTTCTGAGGGGCCAGGGTGGGACTCGGTGGGACCCAGAGCCTGGACTTCTGACAAGCATCCCGGCGGTGCTGGGGCTGCGGCCTTCGGGAGTGGGGTTTAACAAGGGTTGGTGTCAAAGTTTTTGGTCTCAGGACCCTGTTAGGCTCCTAAAAATTACTAAGGACGAGCTGGGCGCAATGGCGCACACCTGTAATCCCAGCGGCTTGGGAGGCGGAGGCAGGAGGATTGCAGATTCTAGACTAGAGGCAGTCTGCATAACTTAGTCAGACCCTGTCTCAAAAAGAAAAAAAAAAAAAAAAAAAAGCAGGGGGGGGAGCTGAGGGTGCAGTCCAGCACTTGCAAAGCAAGCAAGCACAAGGCCCTGGGTTCAGACCCTAGCACTACAAAAAAATTCCTAAGGACAGGACCTTTTGTTCATAAAAATTTTATCTATTGATACTTACTGTAACTAGAAATTAAGCTAGAGAAATTAAAAAATAGTAACTAAATCTTACTTTAAATAACAGATAAAACCGCGGCCTGATAGTTCCAGCCTCTGAGATCAGAAGGTTGCTGTGGCTGAAATACAGGCAGGACATCTGTCTGTGCTGAGAAGGGAGGAGCACTGAACAGCCCCTCTGGATAGGTGGACTTCCGCGACACCACAGCGAAACTCTACCATGGGCACTTTATTCCAGGTGGGCTGCTGTGTGGCTGCTGTGACCTCACCAGGGAGGATCAACCCTCTCTTCCATTCATGCACTCTGAATGGATTTCTTGCGCATGGATAATTCGGTAATGTTCCTTATTGGTCATACAGAAAATACCGGTTCTCTGAGTTACAAATGTCTTCCAAGTGGTGACTCACTTCCACATATTTATGAAAGAATTCTCTTCACATTATTATAGAGCTCAAAATTTCCTCAGAAGCTCAGATTTTATCATTAACCAACACAGTTATTTTCTGTACAAGTGAATTCTCACTTTGTTTCGCTTTTGAGAAAACGCCTGAAAAATGTTTAAGTTGGAATGACCAGTCGGTCACTTCTCAGGTAAAGATGGTTTCCATGGAAACAGTGGCAAGTTCTGCTTACAGCTCTACTGCAGAGGTGCCTTCCCTGCGCCCGCTACGGGTGGCCGCAGCCGCAGGGCTGTGGCCAACTCCCCATCTTGTCAGACACGGTACTGCACGGCTGTGACGTCAGAACACCGATCTCACTGCTCCAGCTAGACCTGAAGTGAAACTGGCTGTTTCTGTCTCTTCCGGGAGGCGTGTGGGTGTGAGCACACCAGGTCAGATTAGCATCGCTGCCTGGCTTCTTGCTAAGGTGCCAGAAGTTGTACCCACTGTCGCTTCTGTGCTATCAGTGCACATGTCAACGTGGTACAAAAATCAATAAAGTCTTAGTGTTGTTATGGCAATACTTGTGACTTCATAAATCCCCTGAAAGGGGCTCAGAGGCCTGGGGCCTGTGCCCTGCTTACTTGGATGAGAACTCTGGTTTAGAAGATAATAAACTCTAAAGTTCCTAATTTGGGGTTTATTTAAGCTGTAAGGGACGTGAAGCCTCTGAAATCCTATGTAAAAACTGATGCGCAGATCTACTCTTCAGATTTTGACAGGGTCCGACCCCAAACCTTAACTCCTTAAACACTGTTAATAAATTCATAAATGTGCCATTATTTGGTTTTGTGATCAAGCATTTTGACTACCAGAAAAATATCCATGCCCGAGAAACGGATTAACGGGATAACTTAATTGAAAAAACAGATGGCTGGGTCTATCTGAAATCTGAAATGAAGAGATAATTGAGTTTATGCAAGTCATGCTGGGGAACCTTGAGGCCGAGGGAGTTTTTTTCTGCATCCTGCTCCTCTTCCCCCTCCTCTCTCTGCACCCAAGTTTCTGTATCTGGGAAGGAAAAGGGTCACAATAGACGTCCGTGGGGCTCTGCAAAACCACACGGCTAACGTCTGTGGTGTAAAAAATGCACAGCACACATGGGAAGGTGTTCGGTGTCACTAGCTGTCAGAGAAATGCAAACCACAGCCACAATGAGACACCCACGGGGGTGACTGGAGTCAGAAGACAGCTAACACGGGCTGGAGACGCGGAGAAACCGGAGCCCGACCCAGCCCACGAACATGGGTGCAGCCATTGTGAAACACAGTTACAATGAGGCCAGTGATGCCCCTGCCAGGCGCACACCGGAGGAAAGGGAAACGCGTGTTCCCACGGAAACCTGCACACGTCTGTTCACAGCAGCATTACTCACGAGGCCAAAGCCCAGAAATAACCCAGACGCCCACCCGCAGATGAATGGAGAAATAAAACGTGGGTCGTCTGTATAAGGCTGTTATGTGTCAACAGGATTATTTGGCGAAAAGGGGAATGAGATACTGACAAATGCTACAGCATGGGTTAACCATGAAAACATTATGCTGACTGCAAGAAGCCTGGCACAGAAGACCACCGCTGTACAATTCTATTTCCATGTCAGGCCTGAAACAGGTAATCTGTAGAAGCAGAGCCTGCAGCTGTGCCACTGTGGCATCTGACCCCGTCAGATCTCAGAAGCTAAGCAGGGTCAGGCCTGGTTAGTACTTGGATGGGAGACCGCCTGGGAACACCAGGTGCTGTAGGCTTGGGAGGACCTGGTAACCCACTCCCAAAAAGCAATCAGCCATTGAAAACCCTATGAACAGCAGAGAAGCACTGACAATAGTGTTTCACCTGTTGTATGTAGGTTTGCTATGAGGCAGACACCAACTTGATGGCACCTGACAACAACAGTACAGAAACAGAAAATGGATCAGCCATAGCCATAGCACTGATTGCTTAGGGCTGGAGGGTGGGTGAGGGAACAGGAAGCAATGGCAGTGACTACTCATGAGCCCGATATTTCCTTTGGGGGATAATATGTACGAGAATTAAATGTGATGATGGTTGCACAATCGTATATTCGTATTAAAAACCACTGTCTGGCTCATTTTAAGAGGGTGAATTGTAAGGTATGTGGAAAATATCTTAATAAATCTGCTAAAAAACCACCAAGCAGTGCAGTGTCACAAGCAGTTGATGTATTTATAAGTGGTGGCATTAGGAGCATGGTACCTATTGAGTTTTGGATTCTTTGTATTAGGTGGAAACTAGTGTCTCTAAGAAAGCTATGCCTGCAGCCCTAGCACTGTGGTGTCCGATCCCATCAGATCTCGCTCGGAAGCTAAGCAGGCTCCGGCCTGGCCTGGTTAGTACTTGGATGGGAGCCTGCCTGGTCACACCAGGTACTGTAGGTTTGGGAGAAGGACCTAGCAACCCGCTCCCAAAAACCAATCAGCCACTGAAAACCCTATGAATAGCAGAGAAGCACTGACAATAGTGTTTTGCCTGTTGTACACAAGGTCGTTATGCGTTGGCACCTAACAACAACAACAAGAATACTATGACCAATACATACATATACGCACCAAAAAGAAAGAAAGAGAACAGAAGGCAAGATTTCAAGCACTGGCTAACTGTTTTGTAAGGGACCAGGCACCAGGGCTGCAGAGGTTCTCATTAGAATAGATCTGGAAGAGCCAGACCTCTTCTGCTAGCACATGGGATCAGGCCCTGCCGGGATGGAGGCCTGAATTCTCTACCCTTTCTGTGTCTGAAAGGGTCCCACAGTAGAGCCACGTCCCACCCTACTATACTCTTTCTTCCTTCACTGTACTTTCATTAATGCTGTCTGTCCATGAAACAAAACACCATCATCAAATAAAACAACAACACAAAAAAAATCCTATCCATCCCTGCTCCCATTCTGCCCACAAAGCTCGAGAGAAACAAGAGGTCAGGGAAGGGCTTGTTTTCTCCTCGATCTTCCTAACATCAGAGCAGGAGAGGACAAAGCGCCTACCCTAGCGACTGGTGGAGGCGCCTGGCGGCGGCGTCTGGTGTGTGCACCTCCATGGGACAGTCTCATCCGCTCATGGAGTTTGCTCTCGGGACCTTTACTCAGCCCACGTAGGTGGAGGACAGCCTTGCAGCTCTACCTACTCACGGCAGGTTACCTTTCTTCACAGTACGACCATAATCTAAAACAGGACGATACAGGTTGGCTCCTCCCACGCTTGTCTCCTGCGGGAAACCGAAAGCTCTGGGAGGCAGCAATCTATTCGTGACTCTGCTCGCTCACCTAAGAGAGTGCCTGGCCCACGGCCGATGCCCAGAAGTGTGTGCTACATGCTTTCCAAAGCCAGCTCATACCCGAGGGAGGGACTCAAGTTCAAGGGAGGGGAACCAAGTTACGATAGCAGGAGGAGACTAGCAGGAAACCGTCAAAAGAGGGAGGAGAAGGAACGATTATGTAATCTAATGAGGTAGTCTCAGGAGCGTCTGGTGTCCTGAGTGGCTCTGGGAGTGCCCACTGCTACAGCGGAGCACAAACGCAAGACTGAGTCAAGCAGTCTGGGCATGCTGGGGTCAAGGGTGGGCCCAAACCAGGCCCACTGGAGTCTCCTCCTCCTTTCAGACTCTTTCCTCCTGGGATAAAGAGGGTGAATCAGGAACCACTGGCCATCAAGCCTTCTTAAAGATAACTTTCCATATATGTAATTCACATATTTATAAATTTAACAGGTACCAAGAAATAAATTTAATTTGCAAAGAAAATAAATTTAATACATAAGAAACAACTTAAATCAGTGGGGTAAATGGAACGATCAATGTATGATATAGGAAAAATTTTTCAATAATTATAGAAGAAAATGAAGTTGTCTCTCTAACCTACACCGTACAGAAAGTTCCCGGAGGATTATAAACTATGAAGAACAAAATCATGGAAGTAGCAGAGAAAATATTACAGATTTTTCTTTACGATTCTGTGGCAGGGGTACCCTTCCAAAGCAAGAGGTGAAGTTAAGGAAAGAACAGAAGACCTTCTCCAGTTTTTTGGAGGCAGTTCCTGGCCATTTACTTTCTGCTCAGTGTATGCCCCCCAAGAATCTTCATGGCTGAGTCTGTGGAGAGGGGCCCCGCAGGGCCCTCACGGCCCTTCTGAAAGTGGCAGCATTAAGGGTAATGTGCTGTGTGGTCAGAGGCTGGCAAATTCTGATTCAAGAGTTAGCAATAAGTTAATCAGGTTGATGATAACCTGACACAGAAGACTGAACTACAAAAAAAGAACATTCATCGTCTTTTCTAAAGCAAACATACTCAAGTAAGAAATAAAAGTACATTAGTTCAGTAAGTCTAGTTGATTGCAGCTTGGGGAATATCAGTAACAAGAAAGAATTCAATGAAAAATCAGGATTTAAAATTCTGTATTAAGCAATAATGACCCATCAACAACTGGGGGCACTGATTTCAAAGGCAGATAAAACAGAAATAACTTAAAAGAAAAACTCAGTAGAAAGGTGAAGTTCTGAGTCAAACAACAGGCACTGTGGTAACAACCACGTGCAATGTGACACTGTCTGAGGGAACAATGGGATAAGGTAAGAATGGCTGCAAAGGATCTGGGAACAGGCGGTAAAGTAGGAGACCTCAGAGGGCTGAGCCTGGGAGCTGGATAAAACATACCAATTAACTGTAGGAGGACAGACCGGAGGACAGACCGTCTTAGCCCCTCGGGACACACCATCCATCCCAGCCAGTCCGTATGGACTGTCCTGACTTCAGCTGGGTCCCATCAATATTTTAATGTCCCAATATTATTTCCCTGCACACGTACAGGCAGCATGTTTGCTTCTGCACTATATAAGGGCACTGTCATATTAATGGTATGTTTTCTAAAATCCCAAACAAAAAAACCTTTTAAGAGGATAAAACAGTAAATACAAATAAAACTTCGAAGATCTCTGCACCGTAGGGTAGTTGTGCGGACTGAGTGAGTTAATCACTGTAATGCACTTACTGTATCAGGTCCCTAGAAGGCAACTGATTTCTCTCACTATCATTCGAGTCCAGGATACATTGCAAAGAAAATGTTTATTCTTCCTGGGCAAGTACAAACCTCGGAGAAGGTGCTGTCAAGTTGGGTGACATGTCTGAGCTTTCCTAAAACATCAAAGGGTCCCGCTGTAGGTCAGGGCTGGGTCCCACTGGGTGCATGGCAGCCACTTACCATGTGGACTACTTCTGGGTAAATAGGCTCTGTGATCACATTCCGATTGTGGGTGATATATTCTACCATTTCACTTAAAGCAGCGCGTTTGACTTCTTTCCACTTCAGGTCACTCAGTGGGTCGGAAACAAAGTCAAAGAGGACACAACACTGACGTAATTTCTGGATAAAAAGCTTCTCTTGATCCGCAGGAGGAACATCTGCAAGGCAGAAAGCAGAGCACATTGATCGCAAAAATACGTAACCCAAGGGGACCGGGGAGCACTTTTCAGCCTTCTTCTATTTTTATTGTGAATCAATGGAGACTTAAGAAAAAGAGATGAGGTGGGGCAAACAGAGGTTAGACATTCCTTGAACAAATGAAAAGAGAAAAAAGGAGGTAGTTACTGCTCCCGTTACAGGTGTAGGATGATAAAGTGTGTTTTCTCACTCTTGCAAACCACACGGAGAAAACCGTTCAATGTTAAGTTCCTTCTGAATGTGTTTATTCAGCAAATACGTTTCTCAGTACCAATGCTCACGCGCTAGGCACTGTGCCGGGCGAATGACGGGAATAAGAAACGATCCAGTGTGTCGGGGCCAGGTGATGACTGCAGAGTGCAGGAGAGGGACGAGGAGAAGGGCCCTTCCTGTCCGCCTCCTGGCTCTAATCTGGCACAGGGGGCTGTCCATTCTGTCCAGGTGACAAACACAGAGCAAAGGGCAACAGTCCGAAGATCAGTGAAACAAACGTAGCTACAGACTTCCAATGACAGTGACCGCCTACCGCTCCTCAAAGCCCACCCCAGTCCCCACAACAGACGGCGCACATGACGAGTGGACAGTGCTCACCATGACGGCATTACAGAAGCCACAAAAATAGCAGCAACTGTTATTTGTTGTTGTTGGAGTACTTACCTGGGCCAGATAACATTAAAAACTTTACTCAGCTGGGCGTGGTGGCGCACGTCTGTAATCCCAGCGGCTTGGGAGGCGGAGCCAGGAGGATTGCAAGTTCGAGACTAGAGGAAGTCTATGTAACTTAGTGAGACCCTGTGTCAGGAAGTAAGGAAAAAAAATAAAAGAGCTGGGGGTGCAGCTCAGTGGTCCAGCACTTGCAAAGCATGCAGGCGTGAGGCCCCGGGATCAACCCCCAGTACCAAACAAAAAACAAAAAACAAAAACAAAACAAAACAAAACTTTACGCGTTTTGGTACTTTTTTCCCATTTAATCACTGCAACAAGTCAATAGAGGTCAAGAAATAGGCTTAGAGGACCCCTGGAGGGCTGGCCAGTGGAGAAGCTGGATTCCAGCAGAGTTCTGTACGACTGTCCCATGTTCTGGGAAGTCTGGAAGGTCGCCGCCTGTGGCCCAGGGGCGGTGGGGTGAGTGGCCTGTTCACAGACGCACCTGGAGCAGCACCTCCCCACTGAATCCTCAGTGACAGCACGGAGCTGGTACACAAGACCCTGTGAGGTGAGCGAGCAGACGCCGCGAGCCACGACCGCCTGTCCAAGGCCGTGATGCCAGCTGGCAGTAAGGCACAGGCGGACAGCAAGAGGGACCGCGTACTAGGGAGCCGAGACGCACAAGGTGTCTGGATCAGTCAAGGCGGAATCCCTCAAGTCTCGCAGGCCTTAGAAGCACCAGCTGCTTTTAAAACACAGCATAATAACCGATGTTCAGAAGACAGCCTGAGGTGCCATCACAATGTGGAAACATAGCTACTGGGACTAAGGAGGAAGGGCAGAGTAAAACTGTTGTCATAAAATTTCTATCCAAAATGCTTGTAAAAGGCAAGCAGATCTCAACTGGCTGGAAATTATGTTAACTTTCTTAGGGTTCTAGGAGATGGAGGGGCTGGGCTTTAGCTCAGTTGGTAGAGCGCTGCTCTGTAGTCTCTGAGGTCCCCGAGTTCGATTCCCAGCACTGCAAAAATGGGAGAAGGATGTGGCAGCTCACTCCCAAGGCAATCCCAAAACAGTCAGCCATTGAAAACCCTATGAGGGTCGCTATGAGTCAGACACGACTCAACGGCACCTAACAATAACAACAAGTAGACAGAGGCAGTACTGCAAACTTTTGTTTACAGTCTGTACCTAGGTTTGTCATTATAATATCATATCATGGAGCTCTTTTGTTACTTAAAAGAAATCTCATTTGGCTATTTCCTTTTTTTTTTCTTTTTGTGGTATATTGGTGGGTTGAATCCAGGGTCTTGCACATACTGTTCAAGTGCTCTACCACTGAGCTGCACCACTAGACCCGTTTTTATTTTTGAAATAAAAATGGGTTGGGACTGCATCCAATGGCAGAGCACTTGCAAATTATGTGCCGTATCCTGGGTTCAATCCCTAAGTATTGAAAGAAAAATTAAGAAAATTGCATCCTCAAGGGCCTATCAATTATTTCCATATATTTTAAAAATGCAAGTAAATTTAGATTCTCTTGGGGCAGTATGTTTTTAAAAATGTTATTTTGTGCTGTGCTAATAGGACTGTGCCATCGGGGAATAAAAATAGTTCGAGGTGGTGGAAGAATGTGCTTTATACCTTTATGGATTCCAGCTTCTAAACAGTATAAATGTTAAAAGCCGGGCGCAGTGGCGCACGCCTGTCATCCCAGCGGCTTGGGAGGCAGAGGCAGGAGGGCCACAAGTCCGAGACCAGAGGAAGTCTCAGTAACTTAGTGAGACCCTGTCTCAAAAAGCAAAAAAAATGGGCTGGGGGGTGTAGCCCAGTGGTCCAGCACTTACAAAGCATGCAAGCACAAGGCCCTGGGTTCAATCCTCAGTATCACAAAAACAAAACAAAACAAAACAAAACAAAACACCAGTATAGATGTTATCCCAAATGCCTCATATTTGCATAGTTGATTTCAGGACCCCTCCAACTTTCATTAATTTATTATTGTGAACTCGAAACAGCTCCCAGTTATTTCAAACTGAATCCTCAAGAATACCCAGGAGTGAAACACACAAGACGTTTTCATGCAAGACCTGCAGGGGGAAGAGCGAGGGAGGAGAGACACTGCTAAGGGCCTCTGAAGCAGAAGGAAGACTGTGGGGAGAAGAAGGTGGCACTCTATTTTCTTTCTTTCTTTCTTTTGTTTTTGGGCAGAACTCAAGGGCTGAACCCAAGGCCTTATCCATGCTAGGCCGTGACCCCACCCCTTTTTTATTTCTAGTTCTTTATTTTGAGACAGGGTCTCGCTAAGTTGCTCAGGCTGCCTCTGGTCTGGAACTCAATCCTCCTGTGTCAGCCTCTTGGGTTGCTGGGATCACAGGTGTGTGACATGGTACCTGGCTACATATGTCACTCTTTCAAAAGCACATCCTCTGATGGGACGCCTGCTACTCATGAGTGTGAACAGTGATGCTCGACAAAGGCTACATGCGAAAGAGGATGGACACGCCCTTTTTTAGTTCATAAATGTCCCTCGTTCAACGGTGGGGAAGGGAGCCCTTATACTGCATGGCACCAGAGCAAGCCACGAGGAACTGGGCTCATTCCACTGGGGGAAGGGGTGCTGAGCCCTAGGGGTTGCTGAAGATGAATTAGTGGGATGCAGGAAGAAAACAGAAGAACATCTACTTACATTTTCTCCTACAAAGAGTAAGAAATTAAGGTACACTAATATTTCATATGCCTGCAGCCATGGTGCTGTGGCGTCCGATCCCGTCAGATCTTGGAAGCTAAGCAGGGTCTGACCTGGTTAGTATTTGGATGGGAGACCACCTGGGAACACCAGGTGCTGTAGGCTTGGGAGAAGGACCTGGCAACCCCCTCCCCAAAAAAACAATCAGCCATTGAAAAACCCTATGAACAGCAGAGAAGCACTGACAATAGTGTTTGATCTGCTGTACATAAGGTCGCTATGAGTCAGACACCGACTCAATGGCACCTAACAACAACACCAACAACATTTCATATGGGACTGGGGCGTAGCTAGTTGGTGGGGTACTGCTCTGCACTCTCTGAGGCCCTGGATTAACAATCCCCAGCACTGCAAAAATGGGAAAAGGATGTGGCAATCCACTCATGAAAGTAATCCCGAAACTATCAGCCACTGAAAACCCTGTGAGGGTTACTATGAGTTGGACGTGACTTGACGGCACCTAACAACAACAAAGTATTTCATATGGGGGCTGGGGTTTAGCTCAGTTGGTAGAGTGCTGCTCTGCGCTCTCTGAGGCCCTGGGTTCAATCCCCAGCACGATGAAAATGAGAGGAGGACCTGGAAACCCATTCCCAAAGACAATCTCGAGAACACTCAGCCATTGAAAACCCGACGAATAGCAGAGAAGCGCTGACGCAGTGCCCAGCAAGGCCCAGTGTCTGGGAGTGTCTCATTCCGCTGTACACAGGGTCGCGATGAGTTGGACTCAACTCGATGGCACCTAACAACACACATTTCATATGCACGGTGCACGGTGGGGGTGGGTCCACTGCTGGGCAGGTGGGCTCAAGGGGGCTGCAGAGCCCTGGAGAGTGGTAAAGGGCCGCTGCAGGCTTTGTGAGTTCTAAATGAGCACTACCGTTGGAGCTCACAGTACGAGGCAGGAGAGACAGAGAAAAAGGAAGGAGACACGGGAAGGGAAGGAAAGAAGCTCCTCACTCAGGAACCCGGCTCCATCTCCTGCAGGCGGGAAGTCCACACCTTCAACACACCTGCAGGCTCAGTGAGGAGAGCCCGTGCAGGGCGTCTCGCTCACTTAACGGCCAGGACGTTTGTGACCTTTGAGTTTGTGCTATCAGCACACCTGGCCCAGCCCTGCACCTAAACAGTATGCCTCATAAAGCTACTCACAATTTCACGTACAAAAAGAAAACTCTTTAAAAAAGATGAGGAAACCAGCTCATATACTTCTTAATTTTTAAACTTTACTTAATTTTAAACTTTGCCTAATCTTTAAATCTGGCTGTAAATTACCTTCTTGGAGCAATGTAACTTCAAAAGCCATAAAACACACATATATAAATAGCTACTGCCAAAACACTCAGATTGGGAGAAGGGCCCGGCAACCCACTCCCAGAAATCAATCCGCCATTGAAAACCCTATGAACAGCAGAGAAGCACCGACAATAGTGTTTCCCCTGTTGTACGCAGGGTTGCTGCGAGTTGGATACCGACTTGATGGCACCTAACAACAACAACAACAACAAAACACTCAGATGTGAGCAGCCCGATCTGTCCTGGGTGTGTATTATTATTATCACACTTTCTCTCTCTGCATGCCCGTTCTTAAATCAGTGGTGTGCACCACTTCTCTCTGCTTAATAAACTCATTCATTTTGTTTCACCCTGATGCATCCTGAAATTCTTTTCTGCGGCAGAGCCAAGGATCCGCCTTTACCTGAGTGCAGGTCCCTAAGCAGGAACTCCTCGGGCCACAGGCAGCTGTGTGACAGGCACAGACGTTGCTAGCGATGTGTGTCTCAATTATAGAAGGGACTGACAGATGCGACAAACACATCTTAACCAAATCACAGAATGTGATGTGATAAGGCTGAGTTACTAAATTGTCACTATGTGCCACGAGGTGCCATGTGAACTCTGTGGATAGAAAAATGACAAAAAAAATGTAAATAAATAAAGCCAAGCACCTTCTATGTCACAAGTCTTGGCGGTTAAATCTTTTGAGGTACCAAAACAAAGACAAAAACAAAAACAAACAACGACAAAACCCCCAAGAAACAAAAACAAAACAAAACAAAACAAAAACAAAAACCACCTTTCAGCATGGCAGCTGCAGAAAGACGGCAAGACTAGGACTTTCTGCTATATACACGATCACTTTTTCCAAATAAACAAGACTCCCACAGAACAGAGAGAGAGCTGCCAAAGCCACCAGCCCGCAGGGCAATGGTTCAAAAATATCCCAGATATACAAGCTCATGGGGGGAACTGCTTCCTGGTCACTTACACAACATTGGTGGCAGCAGACATGGCCGATTTCAACACAACGACCCGCGAGAGACTGCAGGCTGAGCGTCCCTCTCTTAGCCACCTCGTTCCCTCTCCGGCAGTCCCATGAGCACCTATGCAAGTCATGAGCCCACAGAGGGTGATCTCATGTGAAACAAATACATGAGCAGGCTCCAAAAGACAAGAGGGAAGCCGTAAGTGACGGGACAACCCCGTCTTTCTCAGATATTTATTGTGAGAACAGAGAGAGAAGGACCAAAGTAGAATTCAATTATTAAGAATTTTGGGTAAATCTACGAGTTTTCATTGATGTATGTGCTGAGTTGTACTTAGCTCTATTTCCTGTGAAAGGAAATTCAGCAGATGGCGAGTCTCCCCCACTAAGAAAAGAGCTCAGCAATACCATTTTGTGCACGTGCACATATGTGTGCATATGTGCCCACAGCGCTAGGGATTGAACCCAGGGATTCATGCATGCTAGGGAAGCACTCTACCAGTGAGCTACGTCCCCAGTCACTATTACTTTTTAAAGAGAAAATTCATGCACCATTTAAAAATGATCCACCAATGATCGTTAAGAATGATCATTTCTCACCACTCAGGGGGCACAGGCAGGAGGACTGTGAGTTGTAAGCTAGCCTGGCCAGCTTGGGTGACGGTGAGACTTTGTCTCAAAAAACAAACAAACAAACAAATGAACACAAAAAAACCATCTCTCCACTGTTCCCAGGTTCCTGCTGCCCTGCCCCCAGTACCTACCCAGGAAGGGGTCTCCCCTGCTGGCACTGCCTCTCCCTCTATCACTACCATGGTGGCATCTGAGTTCCTGCTATCTGACACTTTGATATGTGATTAAGATTCCTTCACAGTTCTCTGTGGCCAGACTATTCATGGTCTTTTACCTGTCCCATATGGATGTGGGGAGAGTGGAAGTTTTTGCAATATTGAGTCTTCCAATCCATGAACATGGAATACTTCTCCAGCTACTCAAATTCTCCTTCCTTATATGTATCTCAATAAAGTCTGATGATTTTCTCTTAAAGATGTGTTCAACATTACTTTTTTTATATATTCTTAGGCCTTTTCTGTGCTTTGATGGTACTGTAAATAGTATCTCCAAAATGATTTAATTTTCAGATGGCTGTTACAATAGAGGAAAAAAACTGACTGAAGGATCTAACTTTTGCGACCAGCTACTCTACTTAACTCTGAATTCTGATCCTGGGGCTGGAAATGCTCTGGTTTTCCTTTCATCTACAAGCCCTGATGGGGAAGGGCCTGGCAATCCACTCCCAAGGCAATCCTGAAACAGTCAGCCATTGAAAACCCTACAAGGGTCGTTATGAGTCGAATACCCTGACTCGACGGCACCTAACAACAAACCCTGATGCTGCACTCCTCTTTCCTGTGTGTCTGTGCTGGCTGCAAGCTCCGTGCAGCACTGAAAGGAAGTAGGAATGGCCCTTCATCTCCTCCCCATCTTGGAGGTCATCATCGAGTCTGATGCTTACTCCAGCAGGTTGCTGATAATATCTACCCTAGCAAGAAACCCACCTATGCATTCAATGTAATTCCAATCCACTTCCCAATAGCTACCCCTGTGGACCTGTGTAAGCAGTGTCTGTGTGTGCAAGCGTCAAGGGTCAGCACTGACTGCAGCATTTGCTATGGAGAAAAACTAGAAGGTGGGAGGGGCTGCTGCTTCAGAATCAAGACTTCCTGTGAAGCTTCGTTAATGATAGCCAACCTCCATGTGGTCATAGAGAAAATAGTCTGGGGACAGGCTTGTGCGTAGATGGACACTGGATTCATGAAGGCACTGGACTGTGGGGAAGAGGTCAGCCCTTCAACACATAGTACTGGAATAACAAGGACACTGGGCCCAGAAAACAGAGAAAAAACAAAAGAAGTTATATACAATTTACATACAAAAAATAAAATACACTGGAGGGTGACAGACTTAAGATTGAAAACACAAAATTCTAATCCTAACTTTAATTTAAAAAGTGACATAAAAGAATGTCTTGATAACATCTGGCCCCTGCAGCGCACTGGCTGTGTGAGTGCCAGACACAGCTCAGCTCCTACAGCAGCGGTGAGGGTGTGCAAATCTCTTGGACTACTAGTAGGATCTGCTTGTGTGGGGTGGTGGTGGTTTGTTCATTTGGTTTTTCCAAGACAGGGTCTCACCTTGTAGTCTGGAACTCGCCATCCTCCGGCCTCAGCCTCTCTGAGTGCTGAGATGGTATTGCTGAGCTCTTTTCTTAGTGGGGGAGACTTGTCATCTGCTGAATTTCCTTTCACAGGAAATAGAGCTAAGTACAACTCAGTACATATCAATGAGAACTCGTAGATTTACCCGAAATTCTTAATAATTGAATTCTACTTTGGTCCTTCTCCCTCTCTTCTCACAATAAATATCTGAGAAAGACGGGGTTGTCCCGTCACTTACGGCTTCCCTCTTGCCTTTTGGAGTCTGCTCGTGTATTTGTTTCACATGAGATCACCCTCTGTGGGTGTAGGGACCGGATGTTATCAAAAATGCAAGCAGCAGAGAAGGACCTCTTTTTCCCTTCCTTCCTTCCTTCTTTTTTTGGGGCAATACTGGGAGGCTGAGCCCAGGGTCTCACACATACTTTGCAAGTGCTTTGCCATTGAGCTACACTCCCAGCCCCTTTTCTATTTTTTAAGTTGAGACAGGATCACCTGTGCTCCTGTAAGTCAGCCCAATGACTCACTGGTTTGCTGAGTCGGACTTCATGAAGCCCTTTCGTTGGGGTACCTGTGCCTCCTCTATCTGGGATGGATGGACATTCCCTTTACATCTCCCCAGGAAAAGCTCCTGCGCTAGTAGCACTGTTTTAACAGCCCAAACAGGAAATAACCCAAGTGTCCATCAGTGGTGGATAAGACAGACACCCGGTGGCATACGTACTATTCCAAACCTATGGGAACGCACGAAATACAGGTAGACCCAAGACGGACCAATCTTATGAAATACTACTGCATGAAAGAGGTAAATGAAAAGGATTTATTCAGTATAACTTTGTGCTAGCATATCTAAAACCATAAAGGCCCTTTAGGGGGCTTTTGGGGTGTCTTGTCTGGGAGGTGTTTACATAAGTACTTGCTTTTTAATTATTCACTACATTTTACACTGATATGCTTCTTACATGAGTTATAGGGCTGGGGCTTAGCTCAGTGGGTGTTGCTCTGCACTCTCTGAGGACCTGGGTTCGATCCCTAGTACCACAAAAATGGGAGAAGGACCTGGCAATCCACTCCCGAAGCAATTCTGAAACCATCAGCCATGAAAACCCTATGAGGGTTGCTAGGAGTTGGACGTGACTTGAAGGCACCTAACGATAACAATGTGAGTTATATTTAATTAATTAACTTATTAGTACTTTTTGGTGAGTTGTGTTTTGAATGAAAAGGGATAAAGAATACATGCATATGGGAAAAAACTTAAAGCATGTAAGAATGCACAGTGACACACAGGTCATCCTCCTTCACACTGTCCTCTGGCCTCCAGCTCTTTTCCCAGAGAACAGGGCACTGCAGGCCACCCATCCAGGCCTGCGCATGTCTGTGATTTTCAGTAGAGCTTGAGGAGTCAAAGCGGACAGCCTCTGAACTAGTCCAGCTCTACCTGGGACTGGAGAATATGCCCTGTGTTTCCCAACATGCAAAATCCCAACAGGCTTCTTAGTGCTCTTCAATTTGGTGCTTCATGTGGAAGAATCTAAGCTCTGGTTACCTTTCTTTTATTAAAATAAATTTCCTGATCAAGACAAGGATCTGAGTGATCTCTAGGATTTTATTATTTATGCAAAGATCCCCTCTCTCACGGAGAAAAAAGATCAGAAATGATGATGCCAAACATACAAGATAAAAATCGTGACGTGGCTCACCTCTTGATCTAACGCATCTGTGGCAGTCCGTGCAGGAGTGAGATCCCTGGTCTCAGAATGGGTCTTGACCTTGGGGATGCAGACCATAACTTTAGGAGCTGATTTCGAAAAATTTCCAGCAGGGCCGGGGTATAGCTCAGTGGTAAGAGTGCTTGCCTAGCATGCATGGTGACCTGGGGTCCATCCTCAGCAACCCCCATGCCCCAAAAGAGAAATGGGTCCAACACACACATGCCAGGCACTGTGCTGGAACCGATGGCAGAGACAAATTAAAATCCTTCATCTAAAGAAAAACAACTGAAGACTCGTCAGTGGGAGGAGCTGTTGTGGAGGCAGGAGGAAGTGCTCCAGGGCGGCTGGTTCTGATGCTGGGGTCGGGGGGAACGGGAGCCACGGCTGGGCGAGGCCGACCCAGTGGTGGGGATGCTGAAGGTCAAGCGAGGTGCAGAAAACTACCTAGAGGTGCCCACTGCTCAAAGCAGGGGGGCTTGAAGTTAAAGGGCAAATCAGACACGGTGCGCTCTCCGAGAAACTCAGCCTTCCTCAGGAAGACCCTTCCTTGACTGATGATGGCACCGATGACATTTTGCTGACCCTGAACTGCCCACCCTTGTAGTAGATCTTCATAGAGGGGGACTTGGTCTTGTTCATTGGTTTATCCTTAGCAGCTACAACTGGCCTCACACACAGTGGGACCTCAGATAACTGCTGAAAGGACACATCGATCTCAGGGCAAAACAAACACGTAATTCAGTATAACTTAAACGTATCAAAATAATGCCACAGGCATCGGAGCAGAGGGACCTTTAAGGTAAGAGCCACAGCCTCCGAGACACCACCTTCTCCTGTCAAGACCTCTCTACCTGGGATCTCTGCAGCCGGGGCTCCGAGTCGAAAGGTCCAAGAACTGTGGGGTGGCAGGCTTGGGCCACACAGGCTTTGTAAACAGAGAAGAGACATGACTTCACTTGAGGACAAGATCTCTTCAGAGGAGACACACGCAGACTGAAGTTAAGAGGGCAGAAGCAGGAAGAGAAGGGCCAAGCCACAACCCATGATCCCGGACGTGGCTCAGTGAAGACACTTGAGCTCCGTGCTCCCCAGGTGCTGGCCTGGTAGGGCTGTCATCTATGGGGACAGTGACTCCTACCATTGGCAGTGCTGGAGATGGAATCCAGGGTCTAATGAATGGTGGGCAAGCAGTCCAGCACCGAGCCACACCCCAGCCTGTGAAAATGGCCTCTTACCCTATGAATCCAAACTCTTAACGAGAAAAGTATTGTAAATAAACACAACTGAAGTATATGAAGTGACACAACTAATTAACTTCTCCCCTGACCATTTAGCGCATCTGTTGTTGTTGTTGTTACATGCCTTCGAGTTGGGTCCAACTCACAGCAATCCCGTGTACAATAGAAGGTAACACTCCTCAACTCTGTGCCAAGCACAAGATCTTTTTTGTTTAAGCCCTTTGTTGTAGACACTGTGTCAACCCATCAAGTAGAGGGTTTCCTTTTTTTCATTGACCTGCCACTCTCCCAAACATGATGTCTATCTCCAGGGACTGGTCCCTCCCAACTACACGTCCAAGATACGTAAGACACAGTCTAGCCATCCTAGCCTCCAAGGAGCACTGTGGTTGTAACTCCCTCTAGGACAGATCTGTCAGTTCTTCTGGCAGTCCATTGTATATTCAATATTTGTCTCCAGCACCATAATTCAAAAGCATCAACTCTTCTCCTTATTCAATGTCTAGATTTCACAACCTTATGATGTGACTGGAAATACCATGGCATAAGTCAGGCACATCTTCAATGTGACATCTTTACTTTTCAACATTTTAAAGAGGGCTTGTGCGACAACAGATTTTTCCAGTGCAATTCCTCTTTTGATTTCTTGACTACTGCTTCCATGAGCATTGACTATAGAACAAAGTAAAGCAAAACCTTAGGCAATCTCAATCTTTTCTCCGTTTATGAACAAGTTGTGTACTGTAAGAATTATTGTTTTTTTGATGTTGAGGTACAATCCATACTGAAGGCTGTGTTCCTTGATCTTCATCAGTAAATGTTTCAAATCCTCTTCACTTTCAGCAAGCAGAGTTATGTCACCTGTGTAATATAGGTTATTAATGCATCTTCCTCCAATCCTGATGCTGTGTTTTCTTCATAAAGTCCAGCTTCTCATATTATATGCTCAGCACAGACACTGAAGAGGTACAGTGAAAGGATACAGCCCTGACACACTCCTTTCTTGAGTTTAAACCAGGCAATGTTTCCTTGTTCTGTTCCAATGACTGCCTCCTGATCCATGTACAGAGTCTTCATAAGTAAAATCAAGTGCTTGGGTATTCCCATTCTTTGCAATGTTATCCATAATTTGTTACGATTCACATAGTCAAATGCCTTTGCATAGTCAATAAAACATAGATAGACATCTTTCAGGTATTCTCTACTTTTGTCCAATATCCATCTGACATCAGCAGTGATGTTCCTAGTTCCATTCCTTCTTCTGAATCCATTTTGATTTTCCAGCAGTTCCCTGTTGATATAATGCTGAAGTTGCTTTTGGAAGATTTTTAGCAAAATTTTACTTGTGATATAAATGATATTGTTCAATCATTTCCACATTCAGTTGGATCCCCTTTTTTGGGAACAGGTACAAACATGGATCACTTCCAGTGAGTTGGCCAGGTAGATGTTTTCCAAATCTGTTGGCATAAACATGTGAGTACCTCTAGTGCTGCACCTGTTTGTTGAAACATCTTTATTGGTACTACATCAATTCCTGGAGCTTTGCATTCTGCCAGTTCCTTCAAGGCAGCTTCCCTTTCTTCCTTCAGTACCATTGGTTCCTGATCATAGGCAACCTCTTGAAATAGTTGGTCATCCACCAATTCTTTTTCGTGTAATGACTCTGTGTATTCTTTCCATCTTCTTTTGAAGTTTCCTGCATCATTTTCCCTGTAATATCCTCCACTTTTGCCACTTGAGGCTTAAATTTTTCTTCAATTCTCTAAGCTCGAGAAAAACAGAACATCTTCTTCTCTTTTGGTTTTCTAGCTCCAGCTCTTTGCACATGTCATAACTGATTCTGTCTTCTCGAGTTGTTTAGTTCTTTAAGTTTGCCATGTCTTCCTTTTTTACTTTAGAAGCTCCACATTCAAGGGCAAGTTTCAGAGTCTCTTTTGACATGTAATTCTGTCTTTTCTTTTTTCCTGCCTTTTAAAATAACCTTTTGCTTTCCTCAAGAATGTCTCTGATGTCATGCCACAACTCCTCTGGTCTTCCATCATTAGTGTCTAACACATCAAAGCTGTTCTTGAGGTGGTCTCTGAACTCAGGCGGGAGACTCAAGGTCATACCTTGGCTCTCATACACTTGTTCTAATTTCCTTCAGTTTCAGTTTGGACCTGCATATGAGCAGATGATTGTCTGATCGATAACCAGCACCTGGTCTTGTTCTGACTTTTGATACTGAGTTTTCCCATTGTCTTCTCCACAAATGTAGTCAATTTGGTTCCTATATGTTCCAACTGGTGACTTTCATATGTACGTTGTTGTTGTTGTTAGGTGCTGACGAGTTGTGCCCGACTCATAGCGACCCTCATGGGGTTTCCAACGGCTGATTGTTTCAGGATTGCCTCAGGAGTGGGTTGCCACGTCCTTCTCCCATATTTGCAGTGCTGGGAATTGAACCTGGAACCTCGGAGACTGCAGAGTGGTGCTCTACCAACTGAGCTAAATCCCAGTCCCTTCATGTGTATAGCCACCGATTATATTGGTAAAAAAATGTATTTGCAATGAAAAGGTCGTTGGTCTGACAAAATTCTATCACGCACTCTCCAGCACTGTTTCTGTCACCAATGCCATATTTTCCAACCATTGAGCCTTATTGTTTCTAACTTTTGCATTCCAGTCACCAGTAATTATCAGTTTGTCCTGACTGCATCCTCGATCTACTTCAGATTGCAGAAGGTGGTAAAAATCTTCCCTATTTTCATTTGTGGACTTAGTGATGTGTGTATAAATTTGAATAATAGTCTTATTAATGGGCTTTCTTGTAGGCATATGGATATTACTGAATTACTGAGAGCATTGTACTTCAGAACAGATCTTGAGATTTTTTTTTTTTTTTTTTGATGAGGAATGCAACCCCCATTTCTCTTTAAGCTGTCACTCCTGGCATAGTAGACCATATGATTATCTAATTCAAAATGGTCATACAAGTCCACTTTAGCTCACCGATGCCTAGAATGTCCATGTTTATGCATTCCATTTCCCTTTTAACAATTTCTAATTTTCCTAGATTCATACTACATACATTCCACGTTCCAATTATTAATGGATGTTTACAGTTGTTCCTCCTCATTTTGAGTCCTGCCACATCAGCAAATGGAGGTCCCTGGGGCTTTTACTCCATTCCCGTCATTAAAGTAGACTCTACTTTGAGGAGGCAACTCTTCCCCAGTTGCCTTTGGAATGCCTTCTGACCTGGGGGGCACATTTCCCAGCACTGTATCTGACAGTTTTTCTCTGCTATTCATAGAGTTTTCAGTGGCTAATTGTTTTGGGAGTGTGTCAGCCGTGTCCTTCTCCCTAGTCTGTCTTAGTCTGGAAGCTCAGCTGAAATTCATCCACCATGGGTGCCCCTGCTGGTATCTGTAATACCTGTGGTATAGTTTTCAGCATCACAGCAACACGCATGGCCCCACGGTACAGCAAACTGCCAGACACGTGGGGGTCAGCACATACAGGGGCTCAGAATTGAATTCGTTTTCTCTTAGGATCCTGCAGTCATTCTTCCTCCATGTCTGGTGGGTGGAATTTGGGCAAGATGTCAGTGCCGCCTGCTAAACTCGCTTGGGTCTGCATCTGGCAATGAAACTGGCTTGGGTTTTCACACTGCCACTCCTGTGTTAGCCTGCAGCTGTAGCTCTGTGGCACCCGATCCCGTCAGATCTCGGAAGCTAAGCAGGGTCGGGCTTGGTTAGTACCTGGATGGGGGACTTCCAGGGAACACCAGAAGCTGTAGGCTTGGGAGAAGGACCTGGCAACCCTCTCCCAAAAATCAATCTGCCATCGAAAACCCTATGAACAGCAGAGAAGCACTGACAATAGTGTTTCCCCTGTTGTACAGAGGGTCACTATGAGTCGGATACCGACTGAACAGCACCTAACAACAACAACAACTCCTGTGTTAAGTGTCTGGATAGACAACCTGTAGCTCAGAATCCTCCCTGCTGCTCTCTCGACAAGCACGATTCCGTGGCAGTACCACGTGGTTGTATGTGCTACTATGTCTGTCTCCTTCCTGTTGAAGAAGGGCTGCTCGCCCAGGGCCATGTTTGGGGCTCCCCGACAAGCCTCAGCTGCACCTGCTGTGTTTGTGGGGACCCTCCCTTGGATTTCCACACATTTCACAGCCACTGTCATTTGCAGAACTTTGAGACCACCAACCCCTAACCACTGTCCTTCACGGATGACCGCACAATTTAATAAGGCAGGTGATTTCATCTGTGAGAGCGCTGGCTCAAGCCAAGTTCTAGTTCGTTCATGTTTTTCAGCCTGGGAACCCAGAATGGGTGGGAAGTGGGGCAGGGTTGGGCAGGGCTGGGCAGGGCTGGGTCAGACAAGATAACAAAGAAGGCAGGAGAGACTGGTTTTCTCAGCCATGCTCTTAATCCAGCTAAAGGCATTTTTTCAGTGAAGACTTGAAGACGCATGGGAGAAGAAAGCCTATTTCTGGTCTAGACTGTCAAATGAAAACACAGACGGCATGAAATTATTCTAAGCCTTAGACCGATGAAGCTATAAAACCTCCTGCAGATGTGTGTTCATTCAAGATGGTGTCCTTGCCTCCTGGTACAGGTGGCACAGAAGAGAAACTCAATAGACGTTAGCTACCCTGAACACTCTGGCTTTTCTTAAATAGGGAAAGATTAAGACAAGTCAGGCAAACTCTCAGGAATAGACATAAACCCAACGTAGCGTTATTTGTTGATGCAGGCCAGGTTCCTGACTTCAGATCCTTGTTCTAGAATGCCTGGTGGGGGAACAGGGTTAGACACTATAATTAGAACTAATTAGTAAATGCTCAGTACCTGCGGTGGAAACCATGCATCCTCATCTTCCGCTCATTAAATATTGAATAACTCCGCTGCACCTGGTGGTCAGAAGCTCCAGCAACACAGCAGTTCATTCATGTAAAGAAGGGCAGGTGCCATCTCAGAAAAGGAACAGCTTTTATTATGCTTACCTACTAAAAGCCTACCGAAGGAAGATCCCGCAGCTTTCGACATGTTTACAGGTAGACAAAATAAATGGTGCAGCGATGTTAAGAGGACATACTGAAAATAAATATTTTTTTCAGTTTCTATTCTTTGTTTTCTACTTCCTTTCTCTGTGCCGCTAACAGAGTAGGTGTAAGCGCATCTTTCTGGACACAAATTCGCTTGCTACAGATTGTGGGCTCTTTTCGCACCTGATGGCCCGCCCAGGGCAGAGAGCGGGATCAATGAAGGGCACATTGGAGGAAGCCTCAAGGCCTATGTGGGGACCCGTGGAGCCTTGCGTTCCCACCTGGAGCTCCAGCCTCACAGACAGAGCCACAGAAGCACCAGGGAATCGGGGACAGCCTGAGTGTCACACCGTGAGGGGGAAGCAGACAGAAACTGGCGGTGGAGTGCACTGCCCCTTCTGGCCCACCACGGGCCCCTGCTCCACCCTCTCAGACTCCAGGGACTCACTGCTGCGGGGTGAACCCCACCCGCCCCTCAGGTTCATGTGTTTCACCTCACTGTAAGGTACTAAGAGGGTCACAACACAGTCCTCCATAGTGCTTAGGGTGGGGCCCTGGGAGGTGACTAGGATTAGATAAGGGCATCAGGTGACTGAACCCTGGTGGTTTCATAAGAAGAGAGAGAGAGGGCTGGCGCTGTGGGACATGCTTATCGTCCCAGTGACTCTGGAGGCTGAAGAAGGATCTCAGGTTTGAGGCCAGAGGTACAACTTAGTGAGACTCTGTCTCAAAGTTTTTAAAAAAGGAGAGATGCCTGAGGGTGCAGCTCAGTGGTAGAGCAGTTGCCTAGCATTCACAAGGCCTTGGGTTCAACCTTTGGTACTAAAAAAAGAAAAAAAGAAAAGAAAAAAAGAAAAAAAAAAAAAGCAAAAAGAGGGCTGCGGAAACAGGCATAGGCAGGTACACTCCCTGTTTCTGGCCATGTAATGCTCCTTAAGGCCTTGGGACCGTCAACAAGAAGGCCAAAACAAAGCTGGTAGCTAAATAAACCCCTATTCTTTATAAGCTTCCTGGCCTTGGGTATCTTGTAAAGAAAAAACTAGTAATAACGAGTGTTACTATTAACCTATGGCCGGTTCCAGGCTCCACCTGACCTGGCCATCAACCCATTTCGGCCAAGATGCTAGCAGCATCCGAGACTCAGTGTCTGTGGAGCTCCTCAGAGTCCAGCAGAGCTTGTGATGGTAGAGAGCGGCCGAAGATCACCCTGCTTAGAGAGGTGGGCCGGCATTTCTGGTTTTCTGAGTCATCCCTGATACAGAACTCTGCCGTAGTGTCATCAGCCTGTTTGGAGAGCACAGTGGGCAAGACAGGGCCGTGCACCCGGCACTCTGGTCCCTCCAGCCTCTGCACAGCTCCAGCCTTTAGCTCAGTGTCCACAAATAACAGGCGCTCAACAGCTGTCATGGACATTCATGACTCACGACTTCCATGCTCCTGCCACCTACGGCCTTCCTCCCTTCAGGAGAAGTGCACAGAACTGGAGGGGTCTCCCCAGGGGACAGGGATTCCTTTCTCTGAGGATGCCCTGGGGTCACACAGCAGGGGGCTTAGCTGGGATGGGGTACCCAGTGTCAGGGAGCAGCACAGATTTGGAACCATAAATGGAATGTTTCCACATTTTTTGTTTTTGTTTTTGAGACAGAGTCTCTCTGTGTAGCCCAGGCTGGCCGGGAACTTGTGTTGATCCTCCTGCCTTAGCCTCCCGCGTGCTGGGATCACAGGTGCGTGCCACCACACCTGTCTGAACTTTCTGCATTTCTTAAGCCTGTTATATTGCTGTCTCAAGGAATGAGTAAATGACCCACTGTAACGGATTGTTTGGATATAGGAAGACACATTGGAAAAACCGGAAGGCTTTTCACCCAGTAGACAGTTGTTCACCCCTTTCTCGGGACCTGTCGGCCGAGGGATGCGGGGCCCACAGCAGGCCAGCCTACGCTGTGCCAGGTGCCACAGCGTTCTGTTCTTGAGGGCGCTGCAACTTATCCAGCGGGGGCGACAACCAGAAAAAACGCAGCCGTCACGCAGGGCCAGGCTCTCCCTGTGCTGGGTGCTTCCTCAGATGGGCCCCCGATGGCGAGTCAGTGGGGCAACGAGTGGTGACACCCAGATCCTCAGTACCTCTCCCACAGCCAACCCCAGCGATCCATGACAAGAACACATAAGAGCATGGAGGGCTGCCGCCAGGAACCCCGAAGGCTGACCAATCAGCAGGGAGGCCGAGCGGGAATCCCTCAGTACCCTGCCCTTCTCTTCTTTCTAATGGAGACTCACAGGAAAGCAAGTGGGCACCGAGAAACTTTGGCCTTGACAACATATGCCATGGGCCACTTTACAGAAGGGCTGTAACCCCCTTAAATCACATTTAGTGCATTATTCAAGCGGTTGACCAACAGATCCACTCTTCCCTTGGAGAACACTGTGTCGCCTAAATATATATGATATTTTCATTATTCATTCAAAGAGAAATATTCTAGTTCCAGTGTTACATTTGTGCCGAAAGGTATTTAGCCGATCCCTTCGTGTTTCTGCGGTGCTAAGGATGGAACCCAGGGCCTCATGCCTGCGAGGCCAGCGCTCTCCACCAAGCCATATGCCCCAGCCCACACAGGGGACCTTTCTACATATTTGCATGGGAAGCTGATATTGTGCCCACCATTGCAGACATTGGCACTTCCACTTAATACCTATTTACTTTCTCTCTCTCTCTCTTTCTCTTTTTTTTTTTTTTTTTTGGTACTGGGGATTGAACCCAAGGCCTTGCACTTGCATGCTTTGCAAGTGCTGGGCCACTGAGCTCACCCCAGCCCTTTTTTTTTTTTTTTTTTTTAACTTTTTGAGACAGAGTCTTGCTAAATTACACAGACTGCCTCTGATCTCGAACTTGTGATCCTCCTGCCTCCGCCTCCCGAGCCGCTGGGATTACAGGTGTGCACCACCGTGCCTGACATAATACCTACTTTCTTGATGCAGCAGGGTTGGACCAGGGACAACTTACTATATAACCAGGGTTCCCCTGGGGCCTTGCAGGCGGTTCCCACCCCCGGAAGAAAGGCAGGGTCTCCAGCTGTGCTAGGCAGAACCACAGACAAAAGTCGGTCTGGAGCTGCGACCTCATGTCTCTGGGGAAGGATGGGCAGCCCGAGTGTGCTCCTCCCTAGACTCGATGGCACCAGCCCCGGCGGCCCCAGGCTCAGGGCCTGCTTCCTGACTGGCCCCGCTGCCCTCCTGCCTCCCAAAATGGTGGCAGTCTGCTGCCTCTGCTCTCTTCTGCTCCCAACATCCGAAACTGGGCAGTTTTACTGCAGAATGAGCACCCCGTTGTCATGGCAACCCCCTCCCCTCACTACCCTGTTCAGGTGGAGGTGAGGATGGAGGCCACACAGTGCATCTCCAGCCCTGTGAGCTACTGACGGACCTGGGGCTGGATACACTGCCTTTGGGGAAACTCATGTCTGGTGCTTCTGTGCACAGCACTTCTGGGACCTGCTGAGGACGACCTAGGCTTTACACTTAACACAACTGATGCTCTGAGACCACCCTGAAGCACAGTTACCCCTTCATTCCTGACTCTGAGCCCGTCATTAAGCAAATATTTGTTAAGCCTCTACGACATGGGGCAGCAGCAACACAAAGGACCTTGGATGGCAGCCAGGCACCATGGAGTGTGCACGTGTGTAGCAGCAGGGACTTGGCGGGCTGAGGCGGGAGGATCGTGAGTTCGAGGACAGAGGCAGCCTCTGCAACTTAACAACATCCTGTCTCAGAATAAGAAATCAAAAAGGGGTTGGGGTGCAGGTCAGTGGGGGAACACCCTGGGTTCAATCCCCCTACTATTGGAAAAAAATAAAAAAGACTGGGTGGAGTTGGGTGTGGTGATGCAGGCTTGTAATCCCAGCACTTGGGAGGGTGACGCAGGGGGAAACAGAGTTCAAGACCAGCCTGGCCTATATAGTGAGATCTTGTTTCACCTCTCCACTCCTCAAACCCCTCCCCAAATGACTCCCCTGAAATCTCAGACAAGCAAAAAAAAAAAAAAAAATCTCATATGTGGAACAAGAAATCCAGGGTTTGGAATCCCAGCTTCACCTCTCATGACCTTAGGTAAAATACTGTCTTTGCGCCTCAACTGGAAATTGGGAATACTGTGCTAGTGCGGCTGCCGCGAGTGAATAGATGTGCTTACTACAGCGATCCCTGAAACGGTGTGTCCTCAATAAACTTTAGTCGCTGGGCGCTGTGGTGCACTCCTGTAAACCCAGCAACTCAGGAGGCTGAGGCAGGAGGATGGCAAGTTTGATGCCCAAGGCGGCCTGTGCAACTAAGACCCTATCTCAAAATAAAAAGTAAAAATGGGGCTGGGGGTGAGGCTCAGGGGTAGAGCACTTGCCTAGCCTGTACAAGGTCCTGGGTTCAATTCCTAGTACTACACCCCTCCATACACACATACATAATAAAAAAGTAAAAACTTGTTTCTGCTTTGGTTAATCGTATGCCAAGCAACTTACTAGCTTCTATCACTCAACTCTGTTATTTGCCAAACCTTCAAAAACATCTGTGAGGAAAGCAACATTTTTCATCCTCTCCAGGCATTTCTGAGCAGGCATCTAACGCGCTGCACTTAGCAACTAAATCTGTACCTAGCGAAAGGCAGATTCTCAACTGGATGGTGTCTGGTTCTGCATAACACAATTATGTGCCTGTCCTGCAAACAGAGCCCAGCAACAGTGCCTTGCTGTTCGAATTCTTAGATCACAACGGCATAACAGTAGCTGCTTAAATGTTGGCTCAAAGAGGCTGAATAAACCCCTAATCCAATTACTACCATGTGCCCATGACGTCTCGGTGAGCCGATCTCTCTGGTGAGTTCATGAATGTCTCAGGACTATCAATATTTGGCATAACTAGATTTGAAAGGGAAAACATCCTTAACGTTTGAGAGGTCTTTGAAGGATTATGGTGGAGGGGGTCCCCCTCCTTTCTGTTTTTGTCTTTTTGATGGGGGGTGGGGGTGTTAGAAGCTTACACAGGTAAGAAGATAGGTAAAAACTGTAAAGTAGTAAGCAGACTAGGGTAGGAGGAGATGCTGCTGTTGGCTTGGTCTGACCAGCCATGTGACCTGTCCGGGCTCAGTCTCCACATCTGAAAAATATGGTTCTTTCTGGCTCTGGGAGGCTATGAAAGAACATCTCCTTCAGGAACTCAGGTGCTAGCAAAAAATCCAAAGCAGGGAAAGAGGAAAACTCAATTGGACTCTAAACAAAAATGGGAAAGTCAGTGTTGTGTGTGTATGTGTGTGTTACTAACTTACCAAGTAGAGACTGCACATAAAGACCGCAGGGCCTGGGCTGATAAGCGAAATCTCACTCCCTGTTTACGGCTGACCACTGGCTGTTAAATGAAATAATACCTAATCATCGATTCCTAACACATCTTGCATAAACATGTATTACATAGTTTTAAAGAATTCTGTCTTTAGAAAAGTAGTACATGCTCGTTGCAAAATAAAAGACAAATCCAAATGACACGAGAGGCCCATTTTGAGATCAGCGCTGCTGGTGCTTGGACACCACCTTCTCAGGGTCCCTGCGAGCAGATGTGCAGAATCACATGAACACACCCCAGGGGACAGAGCATCGCGTGCCCTGCCCTTACTTTCTACATTGTGTCCAGGGAGTCCTGTGTACCAACAAACGGATCAACATCATCTTTGAAAATTTTTTTTTTCCTTTTCCAACATTATCTTCAATTGTCTGAAACGTTCCTGTGCCCTGTGCTCCGAGTCAGTAAGTCAGCTCAGCCTCCTCGTGGTGTCTAACACATCCTGGCCCAGGTAATGCTCGGACTCATGGTCGACAGACGAGGGGGCAGACGTGGTCTAGCCGCATCCCTTCCTGAGCCTCACTGCAGGACAGTGAACTCTGTAAACCAGGTGCAGCTTCAGGCCAAGGGACTGCTGGGCTGGAGAGAAGGGGCAGGAAGACAGCCAGATGGCCAGGAGGCGGACACAAGGGAGGCGGGTGTGGCCGTGGGAAGGTGGAGCAGCAGCCCTGGACCGGCTGGCGAAGCCTGAAGGCCACGTCAGGATGGCACAGGCGCCACGGAGCAGGGGTGCAGGCAGAAAACAGGAGGACCCTCCTCGGGGTCGCCTGGCCAGCAGTGACCCCGGAACAGAGGCTGTGCCCTGGGGTCCTGCCTGGGGGCGATCTCCGCTAGTAGGGTCCTTATGGCCAACCCTCCCTCCCAGAGAGAGCAAGGTGGCCGACAGTGGGGAAATGTGCCTACTGGTATCAGAGAGCTGGCAAAGCAACAAAGCCTTATGGGACCAAGAAGAGGAGACGGGGACAAGCCCTGAGTCTGGCTGCATCTGGCTGCATGGCTCCACCCATGAGGAACAGCTGTTGGGAGGTGAGGCACAGCCTTTCGCTTTTACAGCTGCCTAGGTGAGTCAGGGTGGGCTGGGATTTAGCTCAGTTGGTAGAGCGCTGCTCTGCAGTCTCTGAGGTCCCGAGTTCGATTCCCAGCACCACAAAAACAGGAGAAGGACGTGGCAATCCAATCCCAAGGCAATCCCGAAACAGCCATTGAAAACCATGTAAGGGTCGCTGTAAGTTGGACATGACTCGACAGCACCTAACAACAACAACAACAACAACAACAACAACAACAGGTGACTCAGGGTGCAGGGTTTTAGCTCAGTGGGTAAAGCACTGCTCTGTACTTTCTGAGGACCTGGGTTCGATCCCCAGCACCACAAAAATGGGAGAAGGATGTGGCACTCCACTCCCGAAACAGTCCCCAAGACAATCAGCCACTGCAGACCCCATGAGGGTTGCTCTGAGCTGGAGCTGACCCCATAGCACCTAAGAACAACGTGAGTCGACAAAAACAGAGACCTGGGCCCTGAGAGTGAGGGAGGGCTTAGGAAAACTGTCCTATGAGGTGGTGTGCATGGAGAAACAGCGGGGAAAGGTAGACAAGTGGATGAAATCTTTATGCCATTTGGGCAACTCTTCCATGATTCTGAAATTATTCTTACAAGTTAAGGAACAAATAAACCACAAATCTAAAATGTTAGTTGAATTTTATCAAATGCCATTTTCAGACTGAGATGCTCAGATTCAGTTTTCTTAGACCTGTTTTACCTCCTGATTTCTCTCCTTTTTTCACTAGGCTAGCTATGAGCATGACATCAAAGATATCATTCATGAAGAAAGCAAAAGGTTAATAAAAAGACAGGAAAAAAGAGAAGACAAAACTACATGTCCAAAGAGACTCTGAAGATTGCCCTTGAACATTGAGCAGCTAAAGTAAAAGGAAGACATGATGAAGCTAAGGAACTAAACAGAAGATTTCAAAAGGCAGTTCAAGAAGGCAAAAACAAATATTATAATGACATGTGCAAAGAGCTGGAGAAAGAAAACCAAAACGGAAGAACATGCTCTGTGTTTCTCAAGCTTAAGGAATTGAAGAAAAATTCAAGCCTCAAGTGGTAATAGTGAAAGATTCTACAGGGAAAACATTAAATGATACAGGAAACATCAAAAGAAGATGGAAGGAATACACAGAGTCATTATACAAAAAAGAATTGGTGGATAATCAACCATTCCAAGAGGTTGCATATGAAAAGGAACCAATGGTGTGGAAGGACAAAGTGGAAGCTGCCTTGAAAGAACTGGGGAAACACAAGTCTCCAGGAATTGATGGACTACCAATAGAGATGTTTCAACAAACAGATGCAGCACTAGAGGTGCTCACATGCTTATGCCAAAAGATTTGGAAAACAGCTACCTGGCCAGCTGACTGGAAGTGATCCATATTTGTGCCTATTCCCCAAAAAGGGTATCCAACCAAATGTGGAAACTATCGAACAATATCATTAATATCACACACAAGCAAAATTTTACTGAAGATCATTCAAAAGTGACTGCAGCAGTATATAGACAGGGAACTGCTGGAAAATCGAGACGGAGTCAGAAGAGGGTGGAGAACCAGGGACACATCATTGCTGGTGTCAGACGGATATTAGCTGAGGGCAGAAAATATCAGAAAGATGTTTAGCTATGTTCTATTAACTATGCAAAGGCATTTGACTGTGTGGATCATAACACATTACGGATAACACTTTGAAAAATGGGAATACCAGAGCACCTAATTGTACTCATAAAGAATCTGTACAGGAACCATGAGGTAGTTGTTCGAATAGAACAAGGAAATAATGCCTGGTTTAAAGCTGAGAAAGGTGTGTGTCAGGGCTGTAGACTTTCACCGTATTTCCTCAATTTCTATGCTGAGCAAATAATCCAAGAAGCTGGACTTTATGAAGAACAATGCAGCATCAGGATTGGAGGAAGACTCAATAGCAACCTGCGTTACACAGATGATACAACACTGCTTGCCGAAAGTGAAAAGGATTTGAAACATTTACAGATGAAGATCAAAGAACACAGCCTTCAACCAAACAAAAATCCTTACAAGTGAATCAGTATGCAACTTCACAATAAATGGAGAAAAGATTGAAGCGGTTCATGATTTTGCTTTACTTGGTTCTATAATCAACACCCATCAAAGCAGCAGTTAAGAAATCAAAAGATAGATTACTTTGGGAAAAGCTGTGGAAAAAATCTCTTTATTGAAAAGATGTTACACTGAAGATGAAGGTGGGCTTGATTTATGCCATGGTATTTTCAGTCACATCATATGGTTGTGAAAGCTGGACATTGAACAAGGGGACAGGAGAAGAATTGATGCTTTTGAATTATGGTGCTGGAGACCATTATTGAATATACCATGGACTGCCAAAGGAACCAACAGATCTGTCCCTAGAAGAAGTGCAACCAGAGCGCTCCTTGGAGGCTAGGATGGCTAGACTGCATCTTATGTATCTTGGACATGTAGTCGGGATAGACCAGTCCCTGGAGAAGGACATCATGTTTGGGAGAGTGGCAGGTCAATGAAGAAAAAGAAAACCCTCCACTAGATGGATTGACACAGTGTCTGCAACAATGGGCTTAAATATAAATTAAGATTGTGTGCCTGGCACAGAATCAGGGAGCGTTTTGTTCCACTGTACATATAGGGTGGCTATAAGTTGGACTCGACTTGATGGCACCTAATAGCAGCAGCAGCTACGGGCTTAGTAGTTTTATCTTCTCCCCCTTCTGCCCCACTCCCCCTTCCACAAGCAGCCTTGGTTTCATTCTTTTTCTTCTACTCCTTTTAGTTTCCTAATTCACCTTGGTTTCTTTTTAAAGAATACAATTCTTTAATTTATTTTGGTCATTTCCCATCTTCTTAGAGTTTAAATCATTTGTTGTCAGTCTTATTTAGTGAGGACTGAGCTATCAGCTCACCCTACTCTTCTGTGCATTTGGAGCCAGACCCCTGGGTCCCCACCTCAGTTCTCTACTTCCCGTTGTCAATCCTAGGACGACTAACTGCGCCTTAGCTTTTGTGCCCCCACCTGTAGGATGGGTGAGCACAGGACCCCTTCACACCAGTGCACGGGGAGGAACAGCACTGATCACAGGAAGGGGCTGAGAACATGGCGGCATCGTCTTTATTACCAGCCGTTAATCATTCGGTAATGGGTCTTTAAAGTTTACCAGGTGCCAATGTTCTAGACGTTGAGGATGAAGCTTTCCACAGAATGGACACGGGTCCTGCCGTCATGGAGGCTTCACTTTGAGTAGGGAAGACAAGCAAGTTAAAAAAAAAAATCAACAGAACAACTTCAAGAAGAAAAACCCAGAGTGTATGTCTGAATGGAGCTACCGGGGCTACTTGAGACGTCCATGGAGGGCCACGAGGGGATGCCAAGAAGGCCGTGGCCGTGGCGGAGGAGCGCGGGCAATTCCCCCAACCCTTGGCCCCCTGGGCTGCCTGGTTTCCACCTGGGTACTCAATGCTATCTCAACTGCATTACCATGAGGAAACACAGTGGCTGCTTATTTTGTTTTTGCAGAAACTGTTACCTATTAAAAATTAAAGCTTACACCTATGAGCACTTGCTTTCCAGCCATCAAAGCTGAAGGTGTCCGCCAGCTCACAGTGGCAGCCTGCACCCGCCATATGATCTGCTAGGGCCGAAAAGTCCTGGCAGTCTCCCACCACCACCAAGGTTATCAACTGTGTCTCCTGCTCCCTACAGTTCTTCCTTGATCTGCCTCAATAAGAATCAGTGAGGCCATGTAAGTAATTTATTTATTTATTTATTTATTTTGGTGGTACTGGGGGTGTTGAACCCAAGGCCTCGAGCTTACATGCTTTCCAAGTGCTGGACCACTGAGCTGCACCCCTGGCCCATTTTTTTCCCCCTCTTTTGAGACAGGGTCTCGATAAGTTATGCAGACTACCTCTGGTCTCGAACTTGCGATCCTCCTGCCTCTGCTTCCTGAGCCACTGGGATTATAGGCGTGTGCCACTGCGCCCGGCTGGCCACTTAAGTTCTGAGCACTCTATCATCCCATGCACTGTGTGCTTCAGCAGGATGAAGCAATCCTGTAGCACGATTCTTTTTTTTTGCATTCAACTTAGCACAATATTAATGTCATGACCTCTGCTTTTCCCTTGTACCTGCCTGACATATATTTTGTATTTCTTTTTAATACTTGTTTTGAATATTCTCCACCTCATTTTAGGATTTAAAACTGAAGTTAGAACCATGTTTGTTTAATTTGTTTAAATATTAAGTATATAAAGGCAAATGTAACTTTTTAAATGAAATTTTGCTAGTTTAGAAAAACTCAGGCAATATACCAGATGTTTAAAATTGAGATACTGTACTTAAAGAAATTTACTGAGTCTGACAGCATTTTGAAGAACTGTCTTCAGACCCCTGGCCTGAGATGTTAATTTCTAAAATAAGGACAACTCATTTGTAATAACCGTCATACAATGTCACAGAGACTGGCCATAAGTGTGTGCGTGATTCCAGAGACTGTGATTTTGGTCTAAAGTTTGGCAGGTGGAGAGCAGAGAAAGAAAGGGAGTGGAGGGGAGGGGAGGCAGGGCTGGCTTGCTCTCCCTCCTTTCCCTGGCAGCTGCTGCTGGCAGCACAGCTGGAGGGCAGGGGAGCAAAAGCGTTGGTAGTGGACCCACAGCTCAGCCAAAACCCTGTCTGGCTTGAGAGCATCAATTGCATAAATCCTGTCAGCTCCTGGGTAGTCTGTTTAAAAAATTATTTTTGCTTGTGAATTGAGGAATTTCTTTACATAATTTTAAACTTTAATTTTTCTACTTAGTTTTCACGTTTTAGCTTACTAATGGTTCCTACTATTTTCATTTTCAGTTCTTTTAAGGAATACCAATAGCTCACCATTACCAAGGACTTTCTGTGCGCAACGCGTTCCTGTAAGCTTCCCAAGACCACGGGCCCTGGCAATACACCAGGGGGCACCAGAGGGAGTGAGGTGATACCACTCAGAAGGGACAGAGCTGGTGTCTAAGCCCAGGCAGGGGGACTTCAGAGTCTCTCAGTGACCTGCGGAGCAAGGATCGTGTGAGGGGCAGCCGCAGGCTCCGCACTGCATGTGACCTGACCAGGAGCCCGTCCCTACACTGCTCCGGGTCCCTCACAGCCTCCCAGGCGCTGGTCAAGAAGGGTGTGTCTGTCCCTTAGGGGCCTCAGAGCCTTGACAAAAGATGACCTCTAAGACCTTGAAATTCCTCAAAGAAAAACATTCGCAAATGAAAACCAGCAGCTCCTCACGTACCCTGGACCTGGGCTGGGGTTCTCCAAGAGCCCACACCACAGGGCAAAGGCAGGCAGGACAAAGTGACCCTCTGAAGTGACCATCCAGTGTCGGGGAGGTCACTCTTCCTGCGAGTCCGACTTCACACCTTACCAACCAAACGCCCGAATCATCCAATCATCGGCTTCCTTGTACTTAATTCTCTGAAAACTCAGCTGCCTGTAAACTGTGTCCCTGAGCTGTAAACTGTGTCCCTGAGCTGACGTTAGTTCTTTGGTATAATCCACTTGCAGGTTTTCTGCTGAAGCCCGTGCCCTGGGTGGCCCGGACAGCTTCGGTCTTCCCCATCTTGCGAGGCCCTGGCGCCAGGAGCAGAGCAATGGCTGGCCTCCCAGTTCCAGGCAGCCAGGTGGTCAGTGGGGCTGGAGCGAGAGCCCCAAGTGCCCGAAGGCATGGGCAGCATCTCTCCTCACTGTGGACGTGCTCTGAGTGTGCGCTACGGCTTCAATCGAATGTCCCACAAAGGTCAGGCGCTTGAATGTCTCGTCCCCTGCTGGTGGCGCAGTGTGTGGAGGCTACAGAACTCTGGCAGGTGGGATTCGTGGAAGCAGGTCCCCGGCGGTGAGCCTTTGGAGGGTTTTACGCGGAGTCCATGTTTTGGTTGCTCTGTGCCCCCTGATCCACCATGCCATGTAGTTGTCTCATGTGGGTCTGCCACTGCCACGCCTGCCCTGCTGCTACGGATGGAAATCCTCTAACCACGAGCTTCTAACAAATCTCTCCCTCCCTACATTTGTTTTGGTCAGTTTCTCTGTCACAGTAACGTACCACCTGATAAATACAACCTCCTACAGGAAGAGAGCCTACAGCCGTAGCCCTGTGGCATCCGATCCCGTCAGATCTTGGAAGCTAAGCAGGGTCGGGCCTGGTTAGTACTTGGATAGGAGACCACCTGGGAACACCAGGTGCTGTAGGCTTGGGAGAAGGACCCAGCAACCCACTCCCAAAAATCAATCCACCACTGAAACCCCTATGAACAGCAGAGAAGCACGGACAATACTGTTTCGCCTGTTGTACGCAGGGTCGCTATGAGCTGGATACCGACTGGACGGCACCTAACAACAACAACAACAACAACAACAACAACGGAAGAGACTCTTCTCCAGGGATCTGGCGAGGAGGAGAAGCCAAGCAGAAGGTCCTGCCAGGCCTCTGCACCTTTCCCTGAGGCTCTATCACTGTGCATCCATGAGATCTGAACTGAGTTAAGGGGCAAAATTTGAAGGCTTTCTCAAGGCTTTAGGCAAAGCTGCCTCAGGACCTGAGAACAGTGGTCCTTACAGGGTGGATTCTGATTTCCCATTTCTCCAGTCCTACCCAGGCTCCTGTAAGGCCAAATTCGTGCCTTAATGCATAAATCCTCAGCCGTAGCGCACACTCAGGCACACTCAATGGCCCTGAGCAACCTGGCAGCCCTGGAGCGATAAGGACACACTACGTGCCCTCATAATTTTAAAAGACTCAGATGCCAGACCTGGTAATGGGCTTCTGAGGTTTCACTGGCCAGACGCTGCACTGGGGAAGGGACTTTCTTGCTGAGCCACTTCTGCTGGAGCAGCTGCCTGATGGAAGCAGGAAAGCACTGTTGGCCTGTGGGGGCCTCCACAGCCACACGCAGATGCCAAATGAAGGGGCTATCGCGTAGCTTTTTTCTTTTTTTTGGCAATGGTGGGGACAGAACCCAGAGCCTTGCGTGTGCTAGGCAAGTGCTCCACCACTGAGCTACACCACAAGCCTGGCACTCTTTCCTTGTTTCCGGTTTTGAGAAGACCTTTTGGTTAGCTTGGAAGACCACACGGGTCCTCAGCATTGCTGTCACACCTGACTTCCTGCAGACAGAAGCGAAGGAGGTCATTCTACTCCAGACAGGCATCCGGGGTCCAAGCTCCACATGCTCGAATTCACAAGGGAACCTTCACTCAGGATGGGATCTGTCCCTTCTGGACCATGCTTGGTTACGCAGAGGACAGATCATTTAATACTCCTGATTCAATAAAGACAGCTGGGAGACACATGCCCTAGCTACAGAAAATAGAGTTTAAGACAGAAACATTTTTATAGAACTTTGACATTTTAGACCATGCTTTACGAACACGTTGCCTGTTTCTCATAATAATCCCATGAGAAAACAGTCTGGAACGGTTACTTAGCTTGGTCACTGATTAGAGAAGTGGGACTCAGATGCAGGTGCTCTGGCCCCATTCCTACCGTGGCCTCTATACTGAGTCCAAATGAAATGCTTCCTCCACTAAGCTGGAGGGGGCATCTCTCAGGCCAGATGTCTAGAGCCAGGGATGAATATGGAGTGAAGAATACTGTTCACCGACGGTGGCAATTTCTGAAGAATTATCAACTCCTATGATTAAATCAGTCATTCTTGGCAACTCTGTGATCCCCTAACGATTTTGCCAAACTTACAGGGTTTTTAGTAGCTCTGGCTTCTTAAAACCTTTGATCCAGTCAGACAAAACTGAACAGGACATGCCAGGCAAGATTCCTCTCTAGCAGGCTGGCTGAGAAGCTCCCCTACCAAACTTAGTGAAAACCGCGGCACCGGCTGGGTTGCCAGCCGTCCCTGGCCGCCACGTTCATTAATATCTGCTCTCATGCAGGGTAGACAAGACAAAACAAGGTGGCTCGAGGGCAGTGTTCAGGCCAAGTCAAAGTTGTCCTCCTGATGACCAAAGATACCAACAATCAAATTCCATTGACTGGAGTCAGAATTTGGAGATGAGTGAAGCAGGCAGACCTAGGGACGGCCAGTGTTAGTCCTACCGTCTCATCCAATATCCGCAGCTCCTCTGTGGGGGAGACACTGTTATTGTGCCCATTTTACAAAGCAGTCACTCAACAGGTTAGGTAACTTGGTTTGGGTCATACAGCTAGTAAAAGGACCATGGCTCTGAGCAGAGCTGAGAGATGCGGAGAGAAATCATGCTGTAAAGCGGGGGTAGGCAGGGGCCATGCCAAGCAGAGGATGGAGGCAGTGAGAGAGGACAAGGGTGGGGCCAGCTATGCTGCTATGATCTGACCCTGCAGACCACAGCCAACTCCTCTGCCCAAGTCTCTCCGAGATTGCTCCTTGGTCCTGAGGGCCCAGTGAGCCTGTGGTGTCTAACCAAAGGGAAGAGCCTGGGAAGCAGCCTGAGAAGAACCAGGGCAGCCGGCCTGTCCCAGGGATCCTACGCTCCAGCTGCTTGCCCATCTCTTCAACATTCTTGCCACAGCTGGAAGCCGTGGCATGTGCCTGTGATCCCAGCGACTCAGGAGGCTGAGGCAAGAGGATCTTAAGTTTGAGGACAGAGGCAGCTTGTGCACGTTAATGAGACCCTGTCTTAAAATAAAAAATTAAAATAAGAGGGGTTGGGATGTGGCTCAGAGGCAGAGCACTTGCCTAGCATGTGCAAGGCCCTGGGTTCAATTCCCCAATAATGGGAGAGACAGGAGGAAAAAAAAAAAAAAAAAAAAAAAGCTTGTGGTTGTGCCGCTATTTATGTGTTTTGCTTTAAGTGGACACACTTTTTACTAAGCCCTACCCTAAGCAACGGGCTGGGATTTAGCTCAGTTGGTAGAGTGCTGCGCTGTGGTCTCTGAAGTCCCGAGTTCAACTCCCAGCACCGCAAAAAATGGGAGAAGGGCCTGGCAATCCACTCCCAAGGCAATCCCGAAACAGTCAGCCATTGAAAACCCTATGAGGGTCGCTATGAGTCGGACACCGACTCGATGGCACCTAACAAGAACAAGAATAACAACAACCACAACAACCCTAAACAACAGTAACCCAAGAAATCTTGAATGTGACATGCTAATTACATATTTTCACATTTGCCAGGGTGTAACTGTTAAAATGAAGTCATGTTCAGTTCCGAACCACTTAAAATCCTCTCTGGTGCTGCCCGCAGTGGGGTGTGCTGACCGCATCTGAGGAGTCCAGGCCATCCCACGGTGCAAAGGGAGGGATAAAACAAGAAGTCCTCTGTTGTGTCCACTTCCCAGATTGCTATGCTAATGATCATACTCAGCAAAGTGCCCCCAAGCGAGGGCAGGGAAGGACTTCAACCTCGAAGTTCTGTTCTCTTCCTTTTACTACCATTTCCTCTTGGCCTTGGCTGACCTCTTTTAGCCTTTGGTTTTAAAAATGAAGTCCATTTGGAGCCTATCCATTGGTTCTTTAAGTTTTAGCTTCAAATCTACATCATAATATGGTTGCTTGAATAGCAATATCTCTGGACAAATTAAACTCAACTTTGTTGTTGTTGTTAGGGTCATCAAGTTGTGTGGAACTCATAGCAACCCTCATAGGGTTTTCAATGGCTGATTGTTTCAGGGTTGCTTTGGGAGTGGATTGCTGCGTCCTTCTCTCATTTTTGCGGTGCTGGGAATTGAACCTGGGACCTCAGAGACTGCATAGTAACGCTCTACCAACCGAGCTAAATCCCAGCCCAAACTCAACTGTTGTTGTTGTTAGGTGCCATTGAGTCGGTATCCGACTCATAGCCACCCTCATACTGTAGCCAATGTAAATAACAGACTAATTCTTTCACTTAATTAAGGAATGCACTATAAGAAGAAGACATGTCCCATCTTATACATCAAACAGGAAAATATGATCCAAAATGGTTTTAACAGCACAAACCAGGAGGAAGCTTAAAAAGATGATAATGCTCTTTAGCCCATTAGCAGCACAAACACTTTATCCGAAACTTTCAAATAACTCCTTTCAAAAGTTCAATTGGCCCTCTAAACTGGTTTCTAGTTTTCTTTTCCTTTAACCTATTTTTGCAGATGTCCTTATAGTTTAAGCCATACCAACTTCTTTATGGAAGCAGCCAAAAAAATAAACATAATGACGTCCCATGTAACTGTAAGCATGTTTTACACATTCAGATATCAACACTAATACACACTAGATACTAACATATCAAGAAGGACATTTCATTTGCAGTAAAACAAACAAACAGAACAAACTGAACAAAGCAAAACCAACACACACCTCCTTCCCCAAAGCTGCGTGAGCCAGCCTTCTTCTGGGCTCCGTTAACATCCCTGAGCAACTTCCCCTCTTGACCACGTCCCGTGGCACGGTTGTTACTTGCACATATATTGTTCACCTATAATTTTTTGCTGGTGTGACAGGCACTGGACACAAAAGTGCTCAGAAACGTCTGCTGAATGAAAAGGTTTACAAGGCCCCATCGTGGCTATATCCCCAATGGCTGCCTCACGTAATACTAGGCCTCCCTGCTACGTCTTCATGCCCATGTGGTTTTCTCTGCCAGGTCTCCCCCTGTGTCCCCAACTCCACGTCCAGCTGCTGAAGGCCCAGGCATCTTACAGAAGCCACCTTGATGGTAACGCTTAGTCTCTACTCTGTCACTAGGGCAAGCTCTTTTTTGTGTTCTCACCCCCAACACTATGGAAGCAGGAGGGAGAGAGAGATTAAAAAGATGCTGCACTCAACTCATCCTAGGAGGCTTACTTGAAAATACTGCAGGATACACTGAAAGTCACTTCTTTTCCTTCCTTTTTTGTGGGGAGAAGGGGAGGCAAATCCCACATTCCTGTTTCAAGGCTTACAGATGGAGCTGACTGGCTGCCTTCAGCACCAAGGGCTGGAGTTCCATCAAATGTTCAGAACACATCAACCACATGGAGGGAGGGGAGGAACTACAGTCACATTTAGCCTGAAAGCGTCTCCAAAACATCTATCTCTGCACTGTGACAGGCCAAGGAAAGTCCTTCCGGACGTGAGATAACCTCTGTGGAGCCGGGTCCGCGGTGTGTGCCTGTAATCCCAGACTCAGGAGGCAGAGGCAGGAACAGGAGTTTGAGGCCACAGGCAGCCTGCTCAACTTAGTGAGACCCTGCCCCAAAATAAAAAATAAAAGGGAGGTTGCGGGTGCAGCTCAGTCGGTATAGCACTTGCCTAGCATGCAAGAGGCTCTGGATTTAATTCCAGGCACCACACACGCGCACACACACACACACACACACACACACACACAAAGTCTTTTGGGTCTCAAGTGCATTAAAACAAACTTTTCTGTTGTCCCAAAGTACATACAATGTTTGCCCACAAGCACCTTCCAACGATTACACTTAGAGACACAAATTGCTAACACCTGTGTGCCTACTTCTATCTGTGTGTTATACACAGTCTGCTCTCCCTGGATTCAGGAACTGGTGTGAAATATTCCCCCTGTACCTTCCAGCCTCTGTGTATAATTATACCCCTGAATTTAAAAAAATGTAGGTGAACAAAACAAACAAAACAAAAATGCAGGTGAAATTCACATTACATACAACGAGTGATTTCACAGGGCACAGGCTGGGGGCAGTCTGTGCATCCAGAATGTTGTACAGTCACCCCCCCCCCCCCCCAGCTTCAGAAGTTATCTTGTGAACCCAGAAGAGCACCTGCACCCTGAAGTCACCTTTCCCCCATTTCGCCTCCTCCAGCGCCCGGCAACCTCATCTGCTTCCTGTCTCTGTGGAGTTGCCTACTCTGGATATTTCATGTTAAAGGAATAAAAGTGTTCATATTAAAGGAATAAAGGTGAGTGCTGTTGTGGTTGTTGTTCTGGTTACGTGTGACAAAGTCTCACCGTATAGCCCAGGCAGGCCCCAAACTCTTGATTTATCCCACCCTCCTGAGTGCTAGGATTAGTTAGGTGTGTGTGCCAAGGCACCTGGCTAGTAAAAATGGGCATTTAAGTTACATAAATCACTCGAAGTCTTATATGGTATCTCGGAAGGTAAAGAAGGGATCTGGGATCTGTGGCCTGAAACGACGTTCTGGAGTTGGGATTTCACAGACCACCGACATTTCAAAAGGAACCTCAAGGACTGACACTGTCTCACTTCCCTAACTTACAGCATCATTTAAAAAAAATCATAGCAGAGAAGACACTCTCAGAATAAAGGGGAGTCTTGAAAATCTAGCTCTGTGAGCACCTCCCGCCATCACCCCCGTTTTCTGCCTTGGGTAAAAGTCCTGCTGATGTGCAGCACAGCTGTTGGAAACGACTGGCCCAGTGCCCGGATGGACTGAGAGCCTGGGCTCGTGAGCCGGGGCTCTGACTTCCCAGAAAAAGACGATGGGCAAGGAGCTAGCTGTCAGCCTGCAAAGGTGAGATCTTCTTGATGGCTAAGACTGATGAGAACCACCAGATCTACTCCTAGAATCCACAGAAAAGGATGGCAGCTTCGCAAGGGAAACCCACACCGCTGACCCAGGGCACACCCCCTTGCCCCACGCAGACGCAACGGCAGACAGTACCATCCCTCCGCTTCAGCTCCTCTCGGTGATCTGGGGTCTGCATAGGTCAGACAGCAGGTGGGGCAGGACAATCCGGAGTTGGGCTCCTCCCTGACCTGGCCTCTTACACGGCGTGTGCACCCTGGGGGGTCCACCAAGCTGCAGGCTCCCTGTAATATCACTTTCCCAGGCAGCTAAGTAACAGCAAACATTTCACACCGACGAAACAGAATACCAAATCCAAGCAACTTCATGACAGAACCCTTAGGTTTCAGAAACATAAACATGTGGAGGGTCCTAGTCAGCCATCTTGGGGAGCTGGAGGGTCCTAGTCAGCCATCTTGGGGAGCGTGGGTGACCCTGACCAGGGAGGGTTACAGAACAGGAGACAGGGAGTGCAGACAAGTGGGTCCTAACATTCACACAGAAATGCAAAGGATCCACAATACCGAAACCATCTGGAAAAAGAAGACCAAGGTTACAGGACTCACACTTACTGAGTGTCAAGCTTGTAAACAAGGCCACAGTCACCAGGACAGTGCGGTACAGACATAGGACAGATGCCGAGACCAGTGGAATGGAACTGGGAGTCCCGTTCCCCCCACCTCGGGTCCCCAGATTTTCAACATGTGTGCCAAGTCCATTCAATGGGGAAGAAAAGACTTACTGCAACAAACGGTGCTAGGAAAACAGGGGATTCACATGCAGAATTCACACTGTACACAAAAACCTATTCAAATCGAATCTGTGCAACTCTTAGAACAAAGTACAGGTGCAAACCTCTCGATTTGGCGACAGTTCCCGAGATAGGACACCAAAGGCACAGGATACAAAAGGTAATCTTGGTTTTCACCCAAATTAAAAATGTTGTACTACAAATGACACCGTCAGGATGGCGGAAAACCTCACGGACCTGGAAAAAATATTTACAAAGTATACGTATGACCAGGGGCCCGCACCACGTCCACGAGGCCTTTGCTGTGCAGTCGGGACAGCCACGCTGACCACACCCTCAGGGCCATTCCACACGTGGACACGCCTTGGGTCAGTTTCCTCTTTACTCTTCTTGTTTCCCATTTACTGTTCTGCCCTCAAACCCTGCCGAGGCCTCCTCTCAACACCACCAGGAACACCGAGGCCACCGGGCCCACCTTCCCCAACATCCTCCTTAGATTCCCCTTGCGGCTCCAGAAAGCTCTGCCGCCCCTCTCCGATGAAGACGACACGGAACGTTCTGTTTCTGACAGCCTCACCACTCACCTAAAGAAAGGAACAGGCCTGATCACCTGGCAACAGTGCCTGATACACAGCCGCACTGGTTCACTCAACTAAATGAAGCCAAAGATGAAACGTCAGCGCATCCGGATAGAAGGGCACAGCCTCAACCAGGCCCTGGCTAGGGACCGACCTGCGCATCCCGCCTGCACTCTGGGGCTCTGTCGGCCTCAGGAAGAGGAGTGAGCTCTCCGGCCAGGGTGGGCGGAAGCTGAACGCGCATACTCTAGGAGGAGGACTAAGAAAGTGGGCTTCTGGCCAGGTCTCAAACTGAAATCCATGATGTTGTTGTTGTTGTTGTTGTTGTTAGGTGCCATCGAGTCGTGTCTAACTCATAGCAACCCCATAGGGTTTTCAGTGGCTTGTTATTTTGGGATTGTCTTGGGAGTGGATTGCCACGTCCTTCTCCCATTTTTGTGGTGCTGGGAATTGAACTCGGGACCTCAGAGACAGCAGAGTGGTGCTCTACCAACTAAGCTAAATCCCAGCCCGAAATCCATGATGGTGGCCTTTAATCCTATGTTGTAGCCAGTTAGGTAGGTAAAATCTGAGCATTAACTGACTGGCAATGCCCTGACTCGACAATCAGTGAATGTCCCTACGTTTAATGCTATGCCTTCTTTCCATCTGTTTTCCTGAACAGGTAATGCATTCACAAGGGGCAATCGTGCGTGCGTCCGGACACACAAGTTGCGCACACAGTGCAGATCTCCTCATCCTACCCTCCCACGAAAGGTGTCACTTTCAGTTTCTTCTATGTCTTTCACCATGGAACCGGAATAGACACATTCTTAGGCCGACCTCCTCTTGTGTGGTGACAATGGTGGCACACTACACCACTGTTCTGTGTCTTGTCTTCCATTAATGGCTGTCACTCTCCTTTTATGGGTCCCTAAGGGTCCCTTATATATCTTTATATCTTTAACATTATATCTTATCTGATATAAACCCCTTTCACCTCCCACCACATGGCCACACCCCCAGCCCCACCCGCTAGGGGCTGAATCCTACCCCGCGTCTCCCTGACTGCATTCTGGGACCACCAGTTAGCTTCATCCTGTGTTGACTGGGCAGGACTTCTGGGAGGCCCCCTCTCTCCTCCACGCCTCTCGAGGCCAGCGGACACAAGCATTCTGAGGACCTATAAACCGACCCAGCACCAAGCAGAGGGCCAAGAACCACGCTGGGGTTTTCTAAACACTCCCTTAATGGAAGGATGGAAAGCTCTATGTGGCCATGGGCAGAAAGTCAAAACTCAATTTTGTTCTCCCTCCTGTGCTAGGTACAGTCCATCAAAGTTTCCCTTCCATTTGAAATGAACCTGGCTACCTAAAAATTTCAAATCTGAACTTCAACTTCATTTGGCACAATAAAGGCTGCCAGCCTGCTGCGCTGCCAGCGCTGACATCCACACAGTGCGCACAGAGCGCTCAGAGCAGGGAGTGGAGAAAGGAGTGGGCGCAGAGCTTTAGTGACGTCAGGACCACGACTTCACAGATCGTTTTTTACCCCAACGTAAACATCACCTCATTGTACCCATCAAGAAACAGAATCTCTCTGTTCTTCCCAACAGCCTCATACTATCTCACCACCGAGAGAAAGATAGCTCATTTTGCACCCGATCCTAAGGTTTACTCCTTAAGCAGGTGTTACCAGTAGTCCATTCATGGCCAGCACTGAAACGCTCTCAACAGCTGGTTCAGAGCACAGCTGGAGTGCGACTCTCTCAGGATGCAAAAGATCCGAAATCACTGGTCCTCGATTCTTGCCAGGAAGCCAGGGCCAGGCTAAGGTGCAGCTGGGTGCTCAATGCAACTGGACAACTCAAGGCCTAGCCACGCCAACTTCACCCACAGCCACCAACCCCAGGGAAGAGGCTTACCTTCATGCCCCAGGATCTGCATGTCCTGTTTTTCCAGATGACACCATAAGATCAACCACCCGGGTTTCAGCTGCCCTATGCTCTCCACCACGCTGAACCCAGGTGGCGCAGAGAGTGCTGCAGAGATCTCTGTGATAAAGGGACTTGCGGCGGCGGCTTCCCAGGCACATCTACAGCAGCACGAGCCAGAAGACCCAAGGGCTCGTCCAATCTCTGCCACCCACTCTGCGGGGACCTCGGACAAGTCGGGGAACCTCTCTGCTCTGGCTTCCACAACTGTAAAAACGGGGCTAATAATACCTGTGTACTCCTTCACAGGAGAGAGGGTGGCAGTTAATGAACACTTGCAAGGAGCTTTGAAGATGAAAAAGGTTCCTAGGTGCTAATGACAAACAACGACAGTCTGTCCGCTCTCACCGGGGAGTTACAAACAGGGAACAACTGAATTGCTCCCAGGAAACTGGACTTCCAAATTTTTTTCTCAAACAAATTTGAAACACCCTGGAAGAGACGAATGGTATTGATGCTCTGCGTACCAGGGAACAGGAAAGAAACCCCAAGCTGATGGCTGGCGCTGCGACTGCCTCGGCTCTGCAGCAGGGCTAGCTGGGAAATGTGTACACAGGCAGCACGTCTAGTTACTATGGACGCCACAGTTAAGGCTCTTAACTTGGCCAGTAAGTCTCTATTCTCCCTGCCAAAGAACTCTTTACTGAACATGCTTCTTAAACATCCCTTTATATATTTTTTTAACATATTTAAATGTAAAGAGTAGTGTTGATTATTTTGGGACTTCCCAGTTTAGCTTGCCTACAACTGTAACGGGGCTGGGATTTAGCTCAGTTGGTAGAGCACTGCTCTGCGGTCTCTGAGGTCCCGAGTTTGATTCCCAGCACCGTAAAATGGGAGAAGGACTTGGCAACCCACTCCCAAGGCAATCCCAAAACAGCCATTGAAAACCCTATGAGGGTTGCTGTGAGTCAGACTTGACTCAACGGTACCTAATTATATATATAAATATACAACTGTAGCGCTCTGGCGTCTGATATCGTCAGATCTTGGAGGCTAAGCAGGGTCGGGCCTGGTTAGTTTTTGGATGGGAGACCGCCTGGGAATACGGGCACCGTAGGTGTGCAAGGACCTGGCAGCCCACTCTCGAAACAATCAGCCACTGAAAACCCTATGGAGTGGGGAGAAGCACTGGCAATAGTGCCGGGCATGGCACAGTGTTGGGTAGTATTTCGTTCTGTTGTACATAGGGTTGCTATGAGTCAGACTTGACTTCACAGCACCTAACAAAAACAGTATCAATAACGTTTAGCTTATGTTTAACCTAAAGGCTATTTTCTCTTTGTAAAAAATAAAGTGTGAAAAGACTCAGATAAGCAAATGCCCATATATTATACTAAATAAGGCTGTAAGATTGAAGTGGTTTTCATTAGCTGAGAGTTGACTTTACATTAACATGTACACATAAATACACATACCCCACCCAAAGACAGTTTTCCAATCTAGGTAAACAGGACAATCTGCGTTCATTTAATTGGATGATGATAATTCCAACTCACACTAAAATAAAAAGCAAAACTTCAAGATTAATATTCAGAGAGCTGACATTTACATGATGTAAAAAAATGTAGCATTCACATCTTATCAACACTGCACTACTTGAATAAGAAAAGTCAACCCCCAAAAGTTCACCTGCCTTACAAAAAGTCAGGTTTAATACCCGATGGCCTCATGAAGAAATGAATGAGATAAAACAAGTATGGAGTTCTTAAGCTGGGCATAGTGTCACACACCTGTGACCCTGGCATTAGGGAGGCAGAAGCAGGAAGATCTCTAGTTCAAAGCCAGCCTGGGCTACACAGTGAGACCCCGCCTCAAAAAGCAAACAAACAAAAACAAACAGGAAAAGAATGGAGTTGTGAAGGAGAGGGAGCAAGGAGGAGAAGGAGCTAAGCAAAGAATGCCGAGGCTAACTTTGGTCTGAGAGCATCTGAGTAAACTCACTGCACTTTCCACCTAAAAATTCAGAGTAAGTTTAACTTTGGCTCACCATATGTCAACTTAAGCTGACTGTTGTTTGTTTAAAAGTAATAAAAACACCTGTCAGTATAACGCCATCTGTGACCTTCTCATACTGAAAAATAATATCTGAATTTGTTGGACTCTGCGAACACCAGCCTGCTGGACGGTCACTCCAGTTTTCTCCTGGCAGGGCCTTTCTCTCACCTGGGGATGAACTAAAAGGAGAAATCCGACTGGTCTCATTGTGTCTCTTGTCTTTAAGGATATGACACTGGAATGCCAGTCTACGTTCCTTTCTCTCAAGTCCTTTGAAAATAAGTAAATTAATCACGTGCATCTTTAAACATCTGCAGATTCCGGAAGTTACGGTGACTTAACGGAAGACCGCTGTAGGTGACACGGTTAGACCTTCATCTGGCAACTCTGGATTCTTGGATGACGTAATCTGATGCGCCAGCAAAGGACATGTGTGGCGGGGAAGGCCATTCGATGAACAGGATCTCCATCTTCTCAACATGGAGCCAAATGTTTTTAAAAGGGCCGGTGATGCTCCATGCAGCAAAATGTCTCCTCGGGACCAGATCTGAAGAATTCAGAAATAAAAACCTGCGTTTCCAGCACCAGATGAGGCAGAAGGGCCTCCATTCTAAAGTTAGGCGAGGCGAGGTTTCACTCCAGCCTTGTCATTTTTGACACCTGTAAAATGAGCACAGAGTGCCGTGTTGTGTGGGCTGTGGGAGGTGAGTGTTGGTGACGGCCCCGAGGACAGTCTCAGGCAGGTGGCAGATGTGACAGTCGCCTCCTCATTCCAGACACTAAGCTATTCTGAAAGTTTAAGCCAAACTCACAGACAGGTGTGGGAGACCACAGTTTACGCCACGAACGGACGTAGAGCACAAGACCGGATCGTTAAGACGGAACAAAAGCGCAGAGCAGCGCTCGACCACCGGAGAGAGGAGGCAGCATACTAAACACTTGTCAAAGGTTTTGGTTTCTCAAACTGCTCTCCTGTCAAGGTTTTTTCCCCTTAAGAAATGAAGAAACAAGCTGGGCATGGTGGTGCACGCCTGTAACCCCAGCCCGAGGGAGGCCAGGGCAGGAAGGTGGATGCAAGTTCCAGGGCAGCCGGGGCTACGCAGTGAGAACTGGTCTCACCAAAAAAGAAAAGAAAAGGAAAGGGAAAAGGAAAAGGAAGAGGGAAAGGGAAAGGAAAAGGAAAGGAGGAATAAAAATGACTATATCCTTTCTGTGAATAAATACATATTTATATTTTTATGTGGATAAATACACACATAGAGAAAGGTCTAGAAAGATACACAGCAAACTCCAAGCAACAGACACTTTGAGATGGAGGAAAGGGAGACAATTTAGAGGACAAGGTCAGAGAGAATTTTAGTTTTAGGTGTAACTAAGAAAAAAATGCACACCAGGCACCATGGCACATGCCTGTAATTCCAGGTACTTGGAAGGTGGCGGCAGGATGATCATGAGTTCCAGGTGAGAGGCAGCCTGTACAATTTAGTGAGACTGCCTCAAAGTAAGAAAAGGGGGCTGAGAGCACAGCTCCGTGGTAGACCACCTGCCTAGCATGCGGAAGGCCCTGGGTTCAATCAAATGCAAAGGTGGCTGTGTACACACGTTGTTGTTGTTGTTAGGTGTTGGGTCCGAGTCACAGCGATTCTGTGTACTACAGAAGAAACTCTTCCATACGGTGCCATGCTTGGCACCATGTCAGTGCTTCTCTGCTGTTCATAGGGTTTTCAATGACTGACTGTTTTTTGGAAGTGGGTTGCTGGGTCCTTCTCCCAAGCCTATGATACCTGGTGTTCCCAGGTCGTCTCTTATCCACGTTGTTGTTAGATGGTGGGTCCGAGTCACAGCGACTCTGTGTACTACAGAAGAAACACTCTTCCATACTATGCCATGCCTGGCACTATTGTCAGTGATTCTCAAGGATCCACTTATGTGATTAAAGATGAACTACTCACTTGACTGGCTTTTTGTTTTGTTTTTTCTGGGCTTTTTTTGGTTTTGTTTTGTTTCGTTTGAGAAGGAAAAGAGAAGACACTGAGGCTTGGTAAACACAGGGCAGGGTCACCTCCAGCTCAGACTGGAGAGATTTCCTAGAACAAGGGTTTTTATTCTTGTGGTGTCAAGGGCTCCTTTACACTCTTGGGAAGCATGGAGGCCTGAAATAGCTATCATCAGGTGGGTTACATTCAGTGACAGCATATTAGAGAATTTTTAAAGATATTTACTTACCAACTTCCTTAAAATAGCAATAGGCACATTTCATTCTAAATAATATCTTTACGAAAATAACTTTTTGAGAGTTAGGAAGAAAAATGGCACTGTTTTGTTTGCCATGGCTGACTCAGCAGAAGACAGGCGGTCCGCATATCATATCTGCTTCTGCATTCAGTTTGCTGTGGGGTAAACTGTTTTGGCTAAAGTATGTGGGAAAGACAAAACAAACAAACAAAGGCAACCCAGGCTCACAGAGACACGGTTATGTGTGAAAGGGAGATACTTCAATGGTCTTCTTAAAAATTTTTGGATATTCTTTGATCCCGCACTAAAATCCAACACGTGGTAATTTCTCTCTTTTTTTTTGTGTGTGTGTGTGGTACTGGGGGTTGAACCCTAGGGCCTCGCGCCTGCATGCTTTGCAAGTGCTGGATCCCTGAGCTGCGCCCCAGCCCTTTTTTTTTTTTTTTTTTTTTTTTTTTTACTTTTTGAGACAGGGTATCGCTAAGTTACGCAGACTGCCTCTGGTTTCGAACTTGAGATCCTCCCGCCTCTGCTTCCGGAGCCTCTGGGATTACAGGCGTGAGTTACCACGCCTGGCGCAAGTGATAATTTCTTAAAGATCAGCTAAAATGTGGAACCTGGAAGAACGCTGGCAAATGTTTCAGCTACCTTAAAACCCAGTGTTGCGCCTGATGCTTTGGCTCTCCTGTCCTGTGTGTTTTGTGGCATCGTTCATGGGTCCCTGGAGACACAGTGGAGCACTGTCACGCAGACGTCTTACTGCACAGGAGAAACCCCACCTGTCCACGGTACCACCGGTTCCAGCGACAGAGTCGTTAGCAGTGGGACCTCTCATGCTCACAATGGTAGATACAATTTTTCCAAAATTCAATTTTTGTTTGAATTTAATCATGGGCAAAAAAATAGCATCACAGATGTTTCCCTTGGATTGGTAAGCGCACTTCAGAGATTTTTGAGAAAATATACGCCAAACATTCAAGTCTTCAGACAGCCTCTCCCTTTTGTTCTTTCAAGTAAAGACGCCGCTCCTGGGAGAGAGACTCGTTCAGCTCATAGGCAGCCAACTGAGAGAGCTTTTCCTCAAGATCACCATGGCACTCAAGCTTGAACCTGAGTGAACTTTGCATTTCATGCCCCAGAATTAAAAAGCCATGCGCAAGCTTTGAGATTTAATGAACCCACAATTTCACGCTTCGCCAAGGACATTCTTAGGTCAGAGATGCGTTCACACGGCGTGGTGCACAGGGGCTGCAGGCTAGACCCCGTGGCCTTGCTCCATGAGGCGCTGTTTTACCCAGCACTGCCCTATGCCACCTATAGTAAACCAGCCAGATTTCACCTGGGTATCACCATGAAGACAGTCGTCAGACCCCTGGAAGGCAGCTCTATAGCTGAGGGCCACATGTGGCCCCTGTGGATGGGGTTCCAGTTAAAGACCGAGGGCATCATCAGAGCCTCCGAGTTCTGAGAACATGGCTAGCAAACGCCCCCCTTGATGCTGTCGGCCTACTATAAAGCAGGAAGACACCCTCATCACACATGTACAGAAACCGTCCACAACACCACAGGTCCATCCCCTCACCTCTCTTTCCTTAAAGCCTACCAAGGCTGAAGAGCCAGAAACTTGGGAAAAATTAAGCTTGTTCCCCAGCGTGAAGCATTACTATTCTTAGAATTTCATAAAATGCCGCAATTAGAACACATGGCTTATGAGTAACAACCAGCTGTATGATTAAAAACCTGCCACAGATCAACCTAATCAGATGGTGTTAACTCATCAAATTCTATTAAAAATATTAAAATGCCAAACAATAAGATTTAAGGGTATAGTTGGGATCACACTTGGTTCAGATATTATCTAATTTTTAAAAAATCAGCACTAGCCGGGCTCAGTGGCACCTGCCTGTCATCCCAGCTACCCAGGAAGCTGAGGCAGGAACACTGCTTGAGCCCAGGAGTCCGAGATCAGCCTGGGAAACACTGTGTGACTGACTCAAGGAAAAAAATCATCACAGAAAAGAAACCGAGTGACGTCTAACACAACGGGACCTGAAAATAAGATATGAGACTCCTGGAGGTCACGAGGCTAAAGGATCAGAGAGCAACTTCGACATCTGAAACAAGGAAAGGGAAGTGACGCTACTTGGGGCTGGTCACAGACAACACCTCCAGGTTCTAAACACACAGCTGCTTACGGATGGTAGGCTAGGACTCTTCTTCAAAAGAGTTAAAAATGGAAGCGCCAAGTTCTTATTGTCTTCTGGACAGAACTGCGAGAAATAGAACGGAGCCGGTCTCCACTCAGGACAGAGGCCACGGAGGCTCCTGGGAGGATGCTTTTGAACACAACCTGGAGAACTGTCAATATGAACTGCTTCCGGGTGGCAAAATGCCAGGTCAAATGCAAGCGATGACAAGGCTCAGGACATGAGAGACAGTCAGACAGACGAGCTTCAGGATGGACACACAGCTATGGAAAACTGAAAGGGACTGTGGTGAAGTTCCTGGGCTCACAAGTACCACAGGTGACCTACAAAGGGGATCACCACTAACACTGGGAGAGGCTCACAATGCCCCAGATGCCATTTTAGGCAATTTATATGTGTTCACTCATTTAGCGCTCATAAAACCCCAACAGGCAGGTCAGATGATTATTGCCATTTCATATCCCATTTCTAGGCACTGAAAGGGCCTCCTCTTCTCACCAGAGCTCAGGCTGCCAATGGTGGAACAGGGGTGGGGATCTGACCGTGGCGTACGGCCCCAGGACCCACCCTCACCTTTGACTCCTAAGCACCTGCCTCGCACGTGCAGAAGGAACCGTGGTTTTGTTTCCTAGTGTGCCTTAGAGGCAGTTACTCTCAAAGACAAATACGATTGTCATAAACATCAAACAAAGTGTACACTCCAAAACACCTTTTGGTAACACACTTGTGGCCACTGTGAGTCAGGGACCAGGGGACAGAATCTCTAACATACAAGACCACTGCTTACTATTTAGGAAACAATTTCCTTTTTTTTTTTTTTTCCAGTACTGGAGGTTGAACCCAGGGCCTTGTGCTCGCATGCTCTGCAAGTGCTGGGCCGCACCCTCAGCCCATTTTTTTATTTTTCTTTGAGGCAGGATCTCAGTAAGTTACACAGACTCCCTCTGGTCCTGAACTTGCAATCCTCCTGCCTCCACCTCCTGAGCCACTGGGATTACAGGTGTGCGCCACCGCGCCTGGCCCTAGGAAACAATTTCTTAAGCTTATTGGGTTTCTTTTGCAAAGACACTTCCCTTAAACATTATGAAAAAGATTAAATATATGTAGAAGTTGAATGGATACAGGTGTATCACCTTCCCTAAACCTAACAACTGTTTATGTTTAGAATATTGCTTTGGACTTACCTTCTCTTTACCACCTGTGAGGGTGGCTATGAGTCGGACATGACTCAGTGGCACCTAACAACTGGAGTAAGTTGCAGAGATCAGGATACTCCCCTTGTAAATACTTCGGCCTGCTCTAACAATCGGGACCGTCTCCTGTGAAATCATACCACCTTTACTGTACCTGAAGAACGAAGACTAAGCCCCCCCGCCCCGTAACGAGGGTCACTCTGCACTCAACGTTCTCCAACTGCCCAACAATATCTTCTATAGGTTTTTGATTGAAAAGATCGATTAATTGATTTAGCAGTATTGAGGGACAGAACCCAGGGCCCTACACGTGCTAGGCAAGTACTCTACCAATGAGCTGTGCCCCTAGTTCCCTTTTCTATTTTCTATTTTGAGACAGGGTCTTGCTGAGTTGCGCAGGCTGCCTCTGGCCTCAAACTTGTGATCCTCCTGCCTGAGCCTCCCGAGTTGGTGGGATTACAATCGTGCACAGTGGCAGCTGGCTGATTTTACATTTTTTAGAACAAGAATCTGATGTGGATTTACTCACTGTATTTAGTCATCTCTCTTGTGTTTTTACTTTTAAACCAGAAGGTTTTTAACTTACGAATAATTCAAGGACCTAAAAATACTACGGTGCATCCTCATCCACCTCATTCATCAGGCTGGGTGCTGTGCGACTCCTGACTCTTCCCTGATGTCAAAGTAACCATGAAAGGTAACCGTTTTGAATTAATTTAGGACATGGAGGCAGCCATGACGACACAGCTAAAGACAGTCACAAAAGAAGACTTCCCAAGCTGCTTCCGAAAGTTGTAGGAACGATGGGATAGGAGTTTGAAGCTGGGGAGTATCTGAGAGATACTAAAGGCTAGGCCTTCTGTTGTAGTAGGGTGTCCCTGTTCACTTCAGCCTAAGTCTTGTTGCTGTTATTGACAGGTGCCACAAGTCGTGTCCGACTCAGTAACCCTTTTAGGGTTTTCCATGGCTCATTGTTTCGGGATTGCCTTGGGAGTGGATTGCCATGCCCTTCTCCTATTTTTGGTGATGCTGGGAATCGAACTTGGGACCTCAGAGACTGCCGAGAGGTGCTCTACCAACTGAGCTAAATCCCAGCCCAGCCTAAGTCTCACCAAGATTAAAAAGAAAGGTCTTTGAAAAACAAACAACCCTATTTACCCATTAAAGTTCTCCGCTTGGTGAAACCATTTCCCTCCTGCCTGGTGAAACCATTTCCCTCCTGCCGGTTCGTGCATGGCCTAGACTGGAGTGGCTCCCTGGGCTTGCTTTGCAGCGAGTCACCTAAGCAGTGTCTCGCAGGCTAAGCAGGTATCATCCCACTGACCAAGTAATTAGCCAGAAAGGACACTGGCTGGCTCTTGTCTGAGTGATCGTTCGAGGAGTGGCTTCCTCTCAACCCACTCACACCAGCTCTACTCACTCCAGAAACCACGCTGGGAGCCGTGAGAGAGATGGAGCTCCGGCAACGTCCTCAGGGCGCTTCTGATCGTGTGGAGGAGGGGAGAAAAGTGAGCCAACCTGTAACCCAGGCAGGCCAGCGAGCGAAATGGGAGCCTCGAAGGAGCTGCCCCCGCACCAAGAACAAATGCGTTAGGCCTTCAGCAAGTACCCGCCCAGCGGGGAAGGAGGGCAGCACCCCAGATGTCCCAGCTTGCACTCCATTTCGCAGAACAGGGAGAGCCGAGATGCAGGGTGTTTCCCTCCACCCCTCCACACGCTTGCCCAGTGCAGAGCAAAGCCGGGCGCTGCCCTGAGCTCAGGTCCGCTGAGGCTTGTTGTACTCTCTGAGGCCCTGGGCAAAGGGACCTCTTTTCTCTTCTAGAAAGAAAGGGAAATAATGCCTGGAGTTGCCAGGAAGATTCAAAGACAGACCAGGGACAGAAGGACATAAGCTCTGCTGGGCCTGATGGTGCAGGGCTGTGACCTCAGGGGCCTGGGAGGCAGAGACAGGACGAAGGTGAGATCAAGGCTGGAGGCCGCCTGTGCCACCGAGAAATCTTGTCTCAAGAAAAAAAAATGTTAAAAAGGGCATCGCTCTGTCCCTGTAGTCTGAAGTTGCGCCACTAGTGCCGCTTCTTCCTCTGCAATTGCCACCAGCAGCAGTGTTGGGAGTAGCAGCAATTTACAGTGAAATACACATTGCCTTTGGTACCTCTCAAATACTCCCCAGCTTCAAACTCCTATCCCATCGTTCCTGCCACTTTCAGAAGCAACTCTGGAAGTCCTCTTTTGTGTCTTTAGCTGTGCCATCGTGGCTGCCTGAAATGGTTACCTATCATGGTTACTTTGACATCAGGGAAGAGCCAGGAGTCACATAGCGCCTGGCCCAGTGAATGAGGTGGATGAGGACGCACTGTAGCGTTTTTATTTGATGGAAGCTGCTGAATCTGAAGCCACGTGTGACTCGGAGTGCTGATGGAGGATGAAACTAAAGACACACAGGAAAGAGGACGCCCAGCACTGCTTCAGAAAGCGGAGACCACCGTGGGATAAGCGTGTCTGAAGCCAGGGGAGGACTGAGGGGAATTAGTGGCAATGTGTCTTTTACTGTAGTAAATTAAAAAAGATTTAAACGTTCACCGCATCTTGCATTTCTGACATGAGGAACCGAAAGTAGGATGTACACAAACCCTAGTCTCTGAGTTTCCGTCTGTCCTTTTTCTAGGTTGAAAACACACACTCTTTCCTGGCCTGATGACCTCACCTCCTTTTCTTTCACTCTATACGATTAACTCATCTCGATGAAAAAATTCTAGTCGGCAGCTTTTGCTGTAAGGCAAAAACCCCACGAGCAGACGCGATCCCCAGCTTCAAGGGCAGGGGTAACTAATGCGAGAGTGTGCAGACTTTACCCCAGGGGCTGTCTGCCACTCTGGGTTCCTTCCACACCACCAGAACTCAGAGGAAACGGCTTCACATGCAGGATCACTCAGGTGCATTTCTGAGCACTCACTGGACAGAGAGCTGCATTGAACTAACATGATGCACTGGGGTTTGCGAGGTCAAATTCTTGACTTATTCAGAGAGAAAGAATTACAGACTGGCTCTTGCTTCTTGGTCATCATTCACACAGTTTTCCTTCCTAATTCTGGGAACCCAAATAACGGCGGGTCGTATTCTCACCAGTGGTCACACACATCACCCCATGCAGGTGTGTTCCAAACTCAGTGACCTTTGCACACTGTGTGCCCTTCGTATGGAGACAGGGTGAGGCATCAGACTCAGGCAGTGGATGCTGGAGGTCAGGGAGTTTGACTTCTTCACTTGCTTCCCCCATGTTTTTCTCTAAATTTTTATGGGAGAGGAAAGACCAACCAACTGGGGACTCATGAATGTACTTGTGAAAAAACAGGGCTCCCATACTGGCACCTCCACTTCCGGAGAAATGGGCTTCCACATAAAGGGTGATTTGCTCTCCAGCTTCCCATTGGACTTTCAGACTGAGCAACTGGGCAAGTTCACTTCAGGACTAAAACAAGGTGAGAGCAGTCAACAGTGTTCTGGAGGCCCAGAACAGAGGTCAGCTGCTAGAGGCTCAAGGCTGCTCCCTTCCTCTCTGGCCATTGATAGCTTTCTGGCTGGGCTGTCACTGTCTCAAACCAAGCTCTTGGGGTGGGCAGGCTGAGCTCCAGGTAGCGGGAGCCGCTGGCTACCAAACCCCACTCCCATCTGCCCAGCCACGGAGGGCAGGCAGAGGCAGTGGCGAAAGCTGCCAGGCAACTAAAAAATGAAGGATAAGCCTAGAACAGCGTTGGTAACTTATGGCCTATGGGCCAAATCCAGCCTGCCACCTGCTTTTGTAAATAAAGCTTTATTAGACCACAGATATGCCTGTCATTTACTGCCTATGGCTGATTTTTCACACAGCCAAAAATATTTGTTGTTGCCTGCAGCCGTAGCCCTGTGGAATCCGATCCCGTCAGATCTCGGAAGCTAAGCAGGGTCGGGCCTGGTTAGTACCTGGATGGGAGACCGCCTGGGAACACCAGGTGCTGTAGGCTTGGGAGAAGGACCTGGCAACCCCCTCCCAAAAATCAATCTGCCATTGAAAACCCTATGAACAGCAGAGAAGCACTGACAATAG